>SNQJ01S0019666.1:132617-143615 GCA_010110895.2 Picea sitchensis
GGCTGAAGAAAGGTGGTGGAAGGCACCTGGAAAGGTGGCGTTAACTTCCACCGAAACCAAGACCGTATTTGGACTTCACTGGCCCGGAGAACCAAGAGCGGCTCACCGGCCCCGAATTAAATGACTCGCCAGGATTGGCAGGTAAAGGGATCCTCATGAGTAATGAGGGATGGGGGGGGATGAACCGCCCATCCATAGAACCGACAGGCATGACCAGTGCGAGGGAAATCGCGCCACATGCAACCTCGCAAGAGGAAAAAAGCATGAGGGAGAAGCGAGAAGGGGGCAAACGCGAGGGAAAGAGGAGAACTCTGGAAAATACAGAGTAAGTGATAGCAGAGAAGAAGGAGAGTAACCTTCGTTCTCGGTCATTGGCAAATAGAGACACAGTCTCACAGCATCGTGGTCTCATCTCGGGGGTGGCTAGTGCTAAATCCGTTGGGAGTCGCTGAGCCTACGGTTGGGTGGAAATGAGCACCCCTCTCAGCAGTCGCAATTACATCTGGTGTTATTTCTGATAAGTGTTTTACATCTTACATCTTGAAATTTATATGCTGACATGTATGCTCACAGTCTGTGCAGTTTTATGAATGGTTTGAGTATAAGACTGCCTGTGTAGTGTTTTGATTTAGAAATGGTGGTTGCACGCTTATAATGGAAAGACTATGTTTGACTTATGTTTTATAAATCGCTATTCATACGCATATTGAATTAATTCTGACTTCAAGTCTGTTCTCGGGAAATCTATACCCTTATCCGTCTCAGGTAATACCCTGGATAGATCTCCCCATAGAGACACCCTTCTAAGAAATCTCACCAAGAACCTGGAAAAGGATTCGAAAGCGCAAGCCTTAGAAACCCGGTATGAGGAAGAATGATCCCCTTGAAGTCCCGAAAGGGTAGCGTAGGGATAAGTGTTGATCGACAGATGAGATCCTGTTGGAAGATCTGCAGTCATTCACGACCGTTAGATTGCAGGAATACACGAGGGTGTTAAATGCCTTAACCCCTTTTTCCTTTATCTTCGTGAGTAGCGAAGGAATTGGGACCGTAGATCCCCAAGGTCTATGGGAGCATCTGGACCGTTGGTTTTTCCACATCCAGGGAGCAATGGGAGAGTGCACAGCGTGGGACAGATCTGAGCCGTCAGATCTTAGTTAGAAAACCCAACAGTCGTTGGATCTGTCGAGAGTTGCACGAGGTTTAAAACCTCACGCGAAGAGCAAAAGAGCGGAAGTCTTGAAGGGGTTGTATCGGGATATCGACATTCGAAAGTTCAGAAGTCTGGAGGACAAAGGTCTGGACACTCAACATCAGAAGTTCCAAATTTGCGAAAGGATCAGAGTCGTCCGTCTGCGGGAGGACGTGTGTCACGAGATCATCCGCTTCGGAGAATCGGGCATCTGGACTCACAGAGGTGAGCGGCTAGACTTTGCGAGTGGAGAAGTCGCGGAAGAATATGAGTCGTCCGTCTGCGGGAGGACGCGTGTCGCGAGATCATCCGCTTCGGAGACTCGGACATCGGGAGTCAGAGGAGGAAGTCTCTTGACTTCGCGAGTGGCGAAGTCGCGAGAGGATCAGGACTGTCCATCCGAGGAGGACAGGTGGCAGAGATCAAGGGATCTCGCGAACTCAGAGGTTCGCAAGGTAAGAGCCCACAGGTTTGGTGCTCCAAGTCGCAAGTGGCGAAGTCGCGAGGAGTGGAGATAGCCGTTGTATCCATAGAACGGGAGGACCGTTGGATCAGGAACCCCATCGCCTATGGCGCGTTCGAGGGTTCGAAGGTTGAAAGGAGTCATTTTCGACTTCACAGGTAACGAAGTGCCGAGAGCCAAGCACGAGAGAACACATGGAAGAACTTCAAGGTGGGGCCCGCGTGATTGACAGGTGGGCACGCGTCGCCTAGAAAGGAGTCAACACTCTGTTGACTTCTTGCGTCTCGGGGATTCGCGAGATAGGAGCACGAAGGCTCAACGCTCCAACTCGCAAGGTTGCGAGTTGTGAGAAGTGTGAAGAGGAAGTCAACCATTGCTGACTTTTGCGTCTCGGGATTTCGGAGAAGAAGAGCACAAGAACTCAACGCTTCAACCTGCGAGGTTGTGAGTAGCGAAAAGTGTCAAAGGGAAGTCATGCATTGCATTTCCCCGAATCGTGAAAAGTCGATAAGCGCTTGGGTTGCTTAAGCGCGTAGACACGAGACAGGGTCATGTGGACAAGACCCCAAGGGGGAAACCTACCACTCATTAGCCCTGTCGGGGTTCGGCGTTTCACCGTGTCGGGGTTTGCAGAGTCGAAAGACTCGACGCTCTGGTAGTGCTGAGTCGCGAAGAGCAAAAGAACGCCATACTTGTTCGGCCTGTGGTCACAACTCACGATCACATGGAGATGGACAAGGAAGGAACTAGCCTATTCTAAGACCCCCGTAGGTATTTTCGGGGATTCTGATCCTCGAGAATTCGACGAAAATTTTTGTTTTCCTTAGTGGGTATCTGACATCAACACTATAGGGGGAGTTTGTTTGACTGATTACTTGACAGTGTCATTGCTGACAAGTTATTTGTGATAGGATGACAATAGACTCTTAAATATTGGTTGCAAAATAACCCTCATTCGAGGAAGGAGGATAGGTCATTCTTTTATCATCAATCATCAAAGAGATCGATGATCCTACATCGGTAATAAATCAAACTTTGTTGAATCGTGTTTTCAGGCGGATAGAGAGTCAAATCTCCATTGCAAGTGTGGAGGAATAGGAACCATCATATCAAGATAAAGAATCAACCATGACCGTAGATTCATTGTACCAAGACCTTGTTTCTGTGTCTAAAGGTTTGGATGGTTGAGATTAGATCAGGAGATATTGTGACCATTGATGTAGTCTATTAGAGTTACATAGTCGAAGAACCATGACTATTGGATCAAAATTTACAATTGATCATGACTGTCAACTATAATGACCAGAGTCTCCATTCATATGTTAGTAATGGATGAACATGATTAGGTCTCTATCCATATCGATGGAAAACATCAAATTTCATTTGGAGTTCGACTTTCATAGTTAAGTATTTAGATCTAGTTAAATATTCAGATCCATAACGTTGACAGATTAATCCTTGCTCCGAAATAACGACATTGAAATGAAATATTCTTCGATACCCCTCTTATAGGAACTGTGAAACTTACCCAATCTTCTGAACGTCGATGGATTAGCTCCGATGGTGTCAAAAAGGGAATATTCCTCGATTCTCTATCCATAGTTTTCCACGTGTCAAAGTGCCAAGTCAACAAAGTGTATGAAGAAAAGATGAAGAAAGTGTTGACATCATCATGACGTTAGTGCCACATCAGCGTAAGCAGCCACGTCAGCATCAAATCAGTACTATGACAGATCCACGTGGAAGTTGTCTAAGAAGCCATGTCATATCGGAGTGGGATATACCAGTGGCCACGATAGGGACACATGGTGACAAATTATTGGTCAAAATAAAGGTATCGAAGAATATTCTTTCTTGAGGCCACTCCTGTCGAAGTGAAACAGTTCAAACTTTTATTTACACTCTGAAGCAAAAGCATCGAATAATATTCCATCACTTATTGATTTACGTGTCGATAGATCTGCTCGTTCATTTCGATCAACGATTGGGATCTATTCGGAGTAAAATAGATCAATGACTCTGAAAAGGAAACATGACAGTTTGCAAAGACATGTGATGATTTGACATCAATGATTGTGAAGTGGACACATGGCAGTGAGATCCACAACTGTGAGTGAGACACATGGCATACACATGGAAGATACGTACAAGAACCTGGAGTAGTGGAAACAAAGGCTAACCAATGTGACCATAGATCTTGAATGATCGATGGTGGAGGTTGTTTAGAATTCAGAGTCCCGTGATTGGAGTTTTGAAACTACCCTGGGAATAATGGGTCTGATCAATCGTGAAGATTCAACAAAAAAGGAAGATTGACGACATACATTTTACAAAGAAGCTACAATGACGAATGGTGGAGGTTTTTCGGTCATTTGGAGTTCGAAAAGGTCATGTAGTATAGTCCATCGGAGAGGACATGGTCAGAGTGAAGTCGACGAGTGGACTCCGACAAGAAGAACTTTGAGAACCAACAACAACAAGTGATCAATGATCCAATGGTTGAGACATCGTTGAGTGTTTCAGACTCACTTTGGTCCCAATGACATGATAAAAAATAAATGATATAGATTGAATGAAGATCTAAATATGATGGTTGCTGAGTGATGAGGCCCCAAGGGTCTGATAGGCTTGGTGGTCCCGACATATACGATCACAGATCGATGGTGGAAATTAAATGGAAAACCTGATCGAACGACCGTTGAGTGTTGAGGACCAATGAACCAGATCGCGTACAACATAAGGAACAAAGACTGAATTTAATGGAGGATTCTTCCTCCCAACATGAAGAAGAATGAGAGAACTCGAAGCCGACCTCATGAAATTAATTTTGGATATGTGGAAAATTCCAAGAGAGTATGAAGTAAAGAAATAAAAATTCCCAAATCATTTGTGTGAGTGGTGGAGTAGTGGAGAGAAGAAAGTGCGCGGAAGCAGAAGAGTAAAGAGCAGAGTTCATACCTCATGAATCCCGTGGAGAAGGAATCAAGACCAAAAATCCCGTAGAGTTATTTTTTGTGGCTTAAGGTCTATTTCATGAAGAATTGTTTTTAAAAGGGGTTTCAAATCACTGAAGTATATTGTAGAGGATTGGTGTCCTCGTCCATTCGCAGGTTGGTTCTTGATTTGTAGGTTGGTGTCATGTTTCTTTTGCAGGTTGGTGTCTACAGAGGATTGGTGTCCTCTTTACTTTTCAGGCTGGTTCCTAGTTTATGAGTTGGTTCTCATAAGAGGATTGGTTTCCTCATTAACAATTATTCATACATGATTTGATATTCATTTATAAATGATTTCTAGGTCTTCACAATCTAGATTTCCATTTTTATTTTTGTAAATGTGTTGAATAGTGTATGTGATTATGATGAGTACATGTATGGTATAATTAATTGCAAATATAATTCCTAACTACATTTAGATCATAATAAAGGATAAAAAAACATACATTATTGATTCAACCCCCCTCTCAGTACTTTTAAACTATTCAACACTTGGTTTCAGAGAAAGTTCCTTCAACAACAGTCTAACCAATGGAAGGAAGATCCCAACAGGTCACATGGATAAAAAGGAGAGATTATCTCTAATAAAATATCCATACTTTGATGGAATAGACTATGCTTTTTGGAAAATAAGAATGTGAGTGTATTCTTAGTCACTAGGGTATGATGTATGGGAATCAATAAATAATGGTTATGAAACCCCCAACAAATCCATTTTTTGATATAGGTGCAAAGAAACGCGGTCACAACAATGCAAAAGCCATGAATGCAATTCTGAAAGGGTTGTCAAGATCAACATTCACCAAAGTTATGGACTATAAATCAACAACGGAGATGTGGGATAAATTGTAGAACACCCATGAAGGAGATGATAAAGTCAAGCAAGAAAAGCTACAAACTCATAGGAGTCAATTTGAAACCCTAAAGATGAATGAAGAAGAAAACATTGCAACATACCTTTTATATGTGGATGAAATTGTAAACATCATCAGACGTTTGGGGGAAACGATTGATGAGCAATTCATTGTGCAAAAAGTACTCAAGTTGGTTCCTATGAGATTCAATCCTAAGATATCAACTCTTGAAGACAAAAAATAATTTGACAAATTAATAATGGATGAATTGCATGGAATTCTTACAGCTAATTAGATGCGAATAGGACAAGAAGAAGTACCAAAAACATACGCAACATTCAAAGCCTCAAAGAAGAACATCAGAAGAAAATAAAGATTAAGTGAAAACTCCAATGATGATTCTGATACAGAAGAAGTCAACTTTGTGAGAAGGATATAGAGAGGAACCAAAGAATATAAAGGTAAGATTCCTTTAAAAAAAATTAATTGTGGTGAAGCAGAACACTTTGCTGCCAAATTGCCTCATAATAAAAACACGAACACCAAAGATAAGGGTGATTTTAATTCTATGAAAGAAGAAAGGGTAAAACTCAAAGGAACAAATACTTCTAGAAGCAAAAGAATAATCTCCATTCCAAAGAGAATGACTAATTATATTCTGAAAGTTATGAAGAGATGGAAGGAGATGTTCAGTTCATGGCCCAAGAAATAGAGTCCAATGACGATGACAATAATAAAATCATCCCAGAGATTGGAGAAAATTAAGACGTGGATGTTGACCTTGAAGGAGAATTACTCTATGCTCTAGATGAAATAAAAAGGCTTAGAAGAAAGAATAGACAATTGAAAGAAGACTTGTCATATAATTCTGATCTGGTTTCTCAACTGGAAGAGCAAAAGAAAGTTGAAGAGGAAATAATGAGTCAACTGCAGAACAAAGAAGAAGATTGTCATAAAATTGAAAGATAAAATGTTGTATTAATGAAGGAAATCAATGTACTTGTGGTTGAGCTAAACAAGAATAAAAAGTTTGAACAAATTTCCATGATATTAGACAATATGCTCAATAACCAAAGATCACCTTTCAACAGAACTGGACTTGGTTACAATCCCAATCACACATTACAAAAAACCAATGAAGAACCCAAGATATATGATATGGCCTTGGTCAATCCCATCAAACATAATGAGGACATCAATGAATCAAACCCTAACCAACATAAATCAACTCTCCTTCACATGAATAATGAATTCAGAAAGGTGATGACACCAAGAAGACCTACTATGAACATGTATGAGTATCTCTTCCTTGGTAACTATTTTTCATGTAACAATTTTGGACATAAGGAAATATAATGTAGAGTATATCCAATAAATGACCAAAGAAGAAATGGAGGCATGTACACTGCTCCAAGATATATTTATGTGAAAAATTATGTTGACAACAGAAATAAGAATTCATTTGCTCCACTATTTAACTATGATATTGAATGGTATAAATGCCACAATTTTGGCCATAAAGCTTAGGACTGCATAAGTTGGAAACATACCCCTATTGAAAAACAAACTGTTGTCAGAAATACCATCAAAGTATGGAAGAATAAACAAAAAGGGAGCTATCAGGAAGAATGTGATTTAGCAATGCATGCTCAATATAAAGAAAGCTATTGGTACATAAAAAAAGGGTGTTTAAGGCATATGATTGGCGATGAAAACAAATTCCTTAAGCTAAAGAGAGAGAAGGGAGGAAATGTTTCATTTGGAGACAATAAATATGCCAAGATAATTGGGAAAGGTAAAGTCAACCTTGCAAGTCAGAAGGCCACATCAGAAAATGTTCTGTGAGTTGAAGATTTAAAGCATGACCTTCTAAGTGTCAATCAGCTATGTGAACAGGGACACACACTCCTATTTAACTCCCATGAATGCAAAATAAGAAAATAAGACACTGACATGTTGGTAGCAACAACAATAAGAACTACAAACAATGTATACATTGTAAATAAAATTGGAAAAGAAGTGTGTTGTGTAGGACATACAGATGAAATATGGTTATGGCATAAGAGAACGGGAAATCCAAGTTTTGACAAATTAGTTAAAGTCATTAATCACCAAGAAGTAAGAGGCATGCCAAGAATCATCAAGCCTTGAAACCCAATTTGTAAATATTGTTAACACGGGAAACAAACTAGAGTGAGATTCATAACCAAGGAATACTCAACATCAAGACCATTAGAACTCATCCACACTGATCTCTGTGGGACAACCAAATCACAAAGTATGCAAGGTAATCATTAATTCATGCTGATCAATGATGATTGCAAAATAGTGACTTGGGTAGACTTCCTCATACATAAATCATAAGCCTTTGAGAATTTAAAGCATTCAAAGCATTAGTTGAAAATGAAACAAACTTGAATATCAAATGCCTGAGATCGTATAATGGAGGAGAATTCAAATCAGATGAGTTTAATGAGTTTTGTGAAGATCATGGGATAATAAGACACTTCTCAACTTCCACACAAAAAATGGAGTCGTTGAAAGGAAAAACATGATTGTACAAGAAATGGAAAGAACAATGCTAAATCAAGATAAACTATCAGATACATTTTGGAGGGATGCAATCTACAAAAATGTCTATATTTTGAACTAATCACAACTCTGAGCTAACAGTGACAAAAATCCATATGAATTGTGGAAGGGCATGCCAAATAATTTTAAACACCTTAAGGTATTTGGAAGCAAATGCTACATAAAGAGAGATGATGATAACCTTGGAAAATTTGACTCCAGATCCGATGAAGGTATTTTCCTTGGTTACTCCTCTCAAAGAAAATCTTATAGATGTTTAAATATGAGATTAGACAAAATTATTGAAAGTGAAAATGTGAGAGTGGATGATGAAAATCTTGGAAGGATCAAGATGCAAACAAATGACCGATCAACAACAACAAGCTATAGTGAAGAAGAGCAAGAAAATGAGGAAGATAATGTAGAAGAAGAAGAAGAAGAGAAAGACAATGAGGAATACAATGAAAAATAATAAGAAGAGGAAGATCCTACACAAGACATAAAGACTCCCTCTAGGTATGTTCAAAAGAACCACCCTGAAGAACTGATTCTTGGAGAAAACGAAAAAGGTGTCCAACCAAGAAGACAATTGATAAGATCACTAGAACATGCAAATCTGTCTCTATTGTCTAAAATAGAACCCAAGAACTTCGAGGAAGCTAGCAAAGATAAAAACTAGGTTAATTCTATGAATGAATAATTAGATCAAATTGAGAAAAACATAACTTAGGAGTTAATTCGAAGACCTAAAGACAAGAATGTAATTTGCACCAAGTGGGTTTTTAGGAACAAACTGAATGTGGGTGGACAAGTAATGAGAAATAAGGCATGTTGATTAATTGGGTTGGTTGTCAATGATGTCAACCATTGAAGCAAGTCCAATAACGAATTTCGGTAGCCGAGAAGTGTGGATGAGGAACCCATTTTTATCTGAGTAATAATGTAATGAAGATCAATGAATTTGCAAGAAAGAATATCATGGATGGATAGTACATGTTGTGCAATTTCCATTGATATGTGGTACATCACATAGTTCCTCACGATTGATATGTCTTAGTGAAGTTGGAGAATCCTCATGAGTTTTCTAGAAGCCCCTAGAAGATCAAAGAAGTCAATTATTAGAGAAGATACTGAAAGAATTTTACTAAGTCAAAGTGGTTGTAACTAGGAGTTCATCATGCGCAAATTTGTTGCAATAAGAAAATAATTAAAAATAATTTAGTTGCAACGAGAAATAGTGAGTTTACTATTTATGGTAAAATGGTTGCAAGTGGGTAAAGTAGTTGAAAGTGGGTTAGCCCTAAAAGAGGGAAGTTGGGTAAAAAAGTTAGAAGATAACCCCTAAAGGAAGCTACTTGAAGAGTATAAATAAGAGAGCAAGGGTCTCCCATTAGCACCTAATTGAACATATTGAATATCTCTTTTTTTGAAATGTTATGAGAAGGTATTATTGATAAATATAAATAAGTGAGTTTGAAAGGGTGACGAGAGAATTTGCAGGAGTTAAAGGGTCGAGACTGTGGGTATTGAACTAGGATTTTACTGAAGACATCTGCAGGTTGCAGTACTAGAAGGACACGAACATCCACCGACCAAAGTGGGACAAACCATAGATACCCGTGAGTTTAATGAAGTTTTAAGCATGGATTTGTTGCCAAAGTTGAAGAAAAGGAAGATCCGATCTATCAGTGACAAGTTGCATAGCTGAGAAGAGACTACATGAAGGTCTACCTGTGAGAAGGTACAACAAAATTATCTACAATAACAAAAGGTATGTTATATGCTTGTCTTAAGTAGGTCTTTGGTGAATGCTTGGGGTATGGCCAAGGGAGATTGATCTTTTGTCCTTGAGGGACTATTGGTTGAATGGTATATTTTGAATAAGACAAATCTACAAGGACACATTGCTACTATATTTGTTTTTTGTTGTTGGGATACTTCATTGGGCATCTTGTTAAGACATATCTTGTATGGTTGAGGGTTTAGAGTTGAGACATGTTGTTATCAGTATAGGTTGTGATTGCATAACAATGAGGGTTTGATGTATGGTTAATGTAAGGGTTTCTTATATCACACAAGATCCGCGAGACATATGTTTGAACCTAGTACATGATTGTGTTAGATCTACTTTGATATTGTATGAGTATTCTTTTCTATTAGATCAGTCAGTTTGTGAGTAGATACAGAGAGATCAAACAGTGACTGAGACTAGGAAAGTGACACAGACAGAGTAACAAAGACACTATTAATGATACTAGCAGAGCTTTGTGCTAGTCCGCAAGTTGAATAAAACAAAGGCATAGACATCTGTGAGTTGGAGTAAGGAAAGGCGCGAACATGTGCATGTTGCATAATAGACATGTCGTGGATCTACATGAAATTTTGAAGAAGATTGGTACAGGTTGTGAAAGGCTTTCAGTGATAGTTATGACAGTGACAGATTTGATTCAGTGACAGTGAAAGGTTGTCTACATTTGGAATTTATACTTCAGGACGGTTGGATGGGGCAAGGATAGGTTGGAGTAGCCACCTTCCAGTTGTAGTTGTAGAACATAAGGGGTTGTAGCCTCCTTCTGGTTGGAGTCAGAAAATTGGGGAGTTGGATATTCCCTTGGGTTGTAGCCTGAGAATCTAGGGGATTGGAGCCTCCTTCTAGTTGGAGTTGGAAAACACAGGAAGTTTGTGCTTCCAATGAATGTAATTCTTAAATACTTATAAGAAAAAACATTATGTGGTTTTCTCCTGCACTAGGTTTCCACGTAAAAATAATGGTGTACTATGTATGTGTATTATTTCTCATTGTTCATGGTTTATTTATTCTAAACGTGTTGAATGATATTGAAAATTGATCATAAGTTTAACAAAATTGATATATACTATTGCTAAAAAGGATTAAAAACACCATTACTGATTCAAACCCCCCCC
>SNQJ01S0019666.1:145621-161866 GCA_010110895.2 Picea sitchensis
AGGATCTCCTGAGAAACAAGAAGACAAGAAGTTTCATAAGGAAGATCACATAGATACTCCACCAACCAAAAGATCCAGATTTCAGAATAAAAAATAGTCAAAAACAAGAAGTCCTCAAGAATAAGAAGGATTCAGAAGAGTAATTCCCTTTAGAATATCTTCAACTCCTATATATCAAACTATCTTCCTTGGACTATGATATTCATGTAACAATTTTGGACATATGGATGTAAATTGCAAAGAAAATAACAACATAAACAACCATGAAAGTTATGCATTAAACAATGATTCAAGAAGACCTAATGAAACACATAGCATAAGCTACAACAAGTTTTATTCCTTGGGTACTGAAGTGGAATGCTATAAGTGCAACAATTTTGGACACAGGGCCAAAGATTGTAGAATGACAACTCCTCCAAAAGAATCACAACAAAACAACAACAATTACAAACAAGAAACTCAAAGAATATGGATAAGGAAGCAGAATCAATACAACAATGAAGAATGCACACTTTCTCTACAAGCTCAACAAAAGAAACGTGGTTGGTATGTTGACAATGGTTGTTCAAAGCACATGAAAGGTGATAAGGACATGTTTCTAACATTGAAAAATAAAATAGATGGGCTAGTCTCTTTTAGAAAAAATAACTCAACCATAATCATCAGAAGAGGCACAATCAATATTGGAAGTAAGGATGCCAAGACAAAAAATGTTATACTAGTGGAAGATATGAAACATAATATTTTGAGTGTAAGCCAAATGTGTGACCAAGGTCACAAACTTGTGTTTGATTATCAAAAATGTGAGATAAGAAAAGAAGATTCAGGTAGAGTGGTGGCTACATCTGTAAGAACTCCAAGCAACATATACGTACTAAGTGAAATTGGAAAGGAAAAGTGTTGTTTAGGAAAGGAAGATGAAGCTTGGATATGGCACAAAAGAATGGGTCACATAAATTTTGACAATCTTGTCAAGGTCAACAAAAAGGAAGCAGTCAGAGAAATTACCCAGATCATGAAGCCAACCAATACATTGTGCAAGCACGGTCAACAAGGAGAGTAAACCAAGACCAAGTTCAAATCAAAGGAATACTCTACAACAAAACTACTGGAAATTGTGCATATTGATCTAGTTGGACCAAATATAACAAAGGGGTTGAAAGGTGAGCAATATTTTATACTATTGGTTGATGACTATACAAGAATGATTGCAACGTTTTTTCTCAGGAAGAAGTCATGAGAATTTGAAAACTTCAAAACGTACAAGGAGATGGTTGAAAATGAAATAGATTCGAAAATCAAATGTTTGAGAACAGACAATGGAGGAGATTTTAATTCAAAGGAATTTATGGACTTCTGCAGTGAGCATGGGATAAAAAGGCAATTCTTCGTTTCTAGGACACCACAACAAAATGGAGTCGTCGAAAGGAAGAACATGACAATACAGGAAATGGATCGAACTATGTTAATTGAATCCAAGTTGACAGATGTCTTTTGGGTACAAGAAGTACATACAACAATTCACATTCAAAACAAAGGAACGCTCAGAAACAACAATGATAAAACTCCTTACGAGCTATGGAGAGGAATACCAATGAATGTGAAGCACTTCAGAGTTTTTAGAAGAAAATGCTACATTAAAAGAGAATATGGAAAAATTGGAAAGTTTGAATATCGTGTTCAAAAAAGTATACTTGTTGGGTACTCAAACACAAGGAAAACATACAAATGCTTCAATATAAGGCTCAAAAAAATTGTGGAAAGCATCAATGTGACGGTTGATGAGACAGGTGGACGAAGGATAAAGGAAGAAGGAAATGATTCAATGGAATAGGTTCACGAAGAAGAAGTAGCAAAATAGGGAGATGAAGAAGAGTAGTCAGAAGAAGAACAAGATCTTCAAGTACCTCCAAAGAAACCTAGCAGATGAATACAAAAGAATCATCCATCAAGTTATATTATCGGGAATAAAGATGTAGGAGTTGAATCTAGAAGAAGAATTCGTTCACGAGAAAAAACTACACCTAACATTACTATCTACAATTGAGCCAAGAAGTTTTGAAGAATCCAACAAGGATGAATTATGGATCAAAGCCATGGATTAACATTTATATCATATAGAGAATAATGACACTTGGGAACTGGTTCCAAGGCCAATGAACAAGAATGTGATCGGTACAAAGTGTGTCTTCAGAAACCAATTGAACGAAGATGGATAAGTTACCATGAACAAAGAAACATTGGTATGTAAAGGATATGCTCAGGTTGAAGGTATAGAATTTGAAGAGACATTTTCCCCAGTTGCCATAATGGAAGCAATTAGATTGATCCTCGCTTATACATGCTCCAAGAATATTAAATTGTATTAGATGGACGTCAAATCAACCTTCATAAATGGGGATCTAGATGAAGAAGTCTACATTGAGCAACCCCAAGGATTTCAGTTGTCAGAGAATGAAAATTATGTTTGTAGATTGGAGAAGGCCTTGTATGGTCTCAAATAATCCCCCAGAGCATGGTATTCCAGACTGGACATATACTTACAACAACAAGGGTTCAACAAAGGGAATGCAGAAAACAACCTCTACATCAAGGTAAATCAAGATTGTATTTTGTTAATTGAAGTTTATGTTGATGATATTATCTTTGGAAGTGATGATGACATGATGAGACAAAAATTTGAAAAGGATATGCAAAATGAGTTCAAAAGGTCATTTCTTGGAGAATTATCTTTCTTTTTGGGTCTTCAGATTTATCAAAGCAACCAAGGAATTTTGATCTCTTAGACCAAGTATATCAAAGAAATGATAAAGAGGTTCGGAATGGAAGATTGCAAACAAGTCAGTAATCCTATGAAAACCAGTTGAAAGTTAAGTAAAGATGATGATTCAAAAGCTAAATATCATAGGAAGCACAGGTCAATGATTAGTTGCTTACTTTATGTGACAACTTCCAGACCAGATGTGATGTAGGCAGTTGGACAAGTGGCACGATTTCAAGCAGCACCAAAGGAATCTAATGTTTTGGTAGTCAAGAGGATATTCATATATCTCAAGGGTACATAAGAGTTTGGATTATGGTATCCAAAAGGGAAGGATCTATCACTTATTTCCTATACAGATGCAAATTGGACAAGTTGCATAGACGATCGAAGAAGTACAAGTGGAGCAACTTTCTACTTGGGTGAGTGTTTGGTTCTTGGCTAAGAAAGAAATAGTCATCGATATCATTGTATACAGCTGAAGCAATGTATATTGAAGCAACAACATGTTGTACATAGGTCCTATGGAAGAAACAAACTTTGAAATATATACAGGTTGAGTATGATGAGCCCATTCTGATATTTTGTGATAACACAAGCACCATTAATATCTCAAAGAATCCAGTGATGCACTCCAAGACGAAGCATATTTCGATCAAGTTTCATTTTCTATGGGAACAAGTTGTAGAGAAGAACATTGGAGTTGAGTATGTTGGGACCAAAGAACAAATTGCGTATATCTTTACAAAACCGCTTCCAAGGGAAGATTTTGAGTATCTTCTCCAGAAACTTAGAGTAGTTTCTGCCCCACAATGACTTTTGAATGATTTTCTTATATGTCATAGATTTTCATGAGGAAGCACCATGAAGAGGACATAGGCCAATTCAATTAGGGGGAGAAACCCCAAGGAGATTTCAGTCAGGGGGACCAGCCCCGAAGGGAAGTTTCCTTTTCCATTGATGTCAAAGGGGGATAGATTAATTACATGCATGGAGAGAAAGAACAGAGGCATGATTCCAAGGGGAGTGATGGTCATAGGAGGAGAATGAGCGGCATGAATTCAATGTTTCATCAGAGTGTTTCCATCAATGCCAAAGGGGGAGATTGTTGATTAATTGGGTTGGTTTTCGTTGATGTCAATTCTTGAAGCAAGTCTGGTAGCAAATTCCAGTAACCCCGGAAGTGTGGATAATGAACCCATGTCTATCTGAGGAATAATGTAATGGAGATCAATTAATTTGCAAAAAATACTATCATATATGGATAGTACATGTTGTGTTGTTTCCATTGATATGTGTTACGTCACGTAGTTCCTCGCGATTTAGGAGATATGGCTTAGTGAAGTTGGAGAACCCTCATGAGTTTTCTAGAAGCCCATAGAAGGTCAAAGAAGTCAATTATCCTAGAAGCTCCTAGAAGAATTTTACTAAGCCAAAGTGGTTGTAACTAGGAGTTAATCATGGGTAAATTTGTTGCAATAAGAAAAGAATTAAAAATAAATTAGTTGCAACAAGAAGTAGTGAGTTTACTATCTATGGTAAAGTGGTTTCAAGTGGGTAAAGCAGTTGAAAGTGGATTAGCCCTAAAAGAGGGAAGTTGGGTAAAATAGTTAGAAGATAACCCCTAAAGGAAGCTACTTGGAGAGTATAAATAAAAGAGCAAGGGTCTCCAATTAGCACCTAATTGAACATATTGAATATCTCTTTTGTGAAATGTTATGAGTAGGTATTATTGATAAATCTAAAGCAATGAGTCTGACTCAACGACGCGAGAAGTTGTAGGAGTTGAAGGGTCGAGACTGTGGGTACTGAACTATTATTTTACTGAATACATCCACAGATTGCAGTACTAGAAGGGTGCAGACATATGTAGGCTACAGTGGGACAAAGCACGGATACCCGTGAGTTTACTGAAGACAGAGCACAAGTCTGTTTACAAAGCTGAAGAAAAGGAAGATCATATCTATCAGTGACAAGTTGCAAAGCTGAGAAGAGACTACATGAAGGTCTAACAGTGAGAAGGTATAACATAGATATCTATAGTAACAAAAGGTATGTTATATGCTTGTCTTAAGTAGGCCTTTGGTGAATGCTTGGGGTATTCCAAGGGAGATTGAGATTTTGTCCTTGAAGGACTATTGATTGGATGGTATATTCTAAATAAGACAGATCTACAGGGATACATTGCTACTGTATTGGTTGTTTGTTGTTGGGATACTCCATTGGGTATCTTGTTAAGACATATCTTGTATGGTTGAAGATTTATGGTTGAGACATATTGTTATCAGTATAGGTTGTGAATGCATAATAATGAGGGTTTGATGTATGGTTAATGTAATGGTTAATGTAATGGTTTCTTATATCACACAAGATCAGTGAGACATATGTTTGAACATAGTGCATGGTTGTGTTAGATCTACTTGGATATTGGATGAGTATTATTTTCTATCAGATCAACCTGTTTGTGAGAAGATACAAAGAGATCAGACAGTGACTGAGACTGAGACAATGACATAGATAAAGTAACCGAGACACTATTAGTGATACTAGCAGAGCTGTGTGCTAGTCCGCGAGTTGTAGAAAACAAAGCCACAAACATCCATGAGTTGCAGTAAGGAAAGGAACGAACATCCACATGTTGTAGAATAGACACTCGCGGATATGAAAGAAAGTTTTGAAGAAGATTGGTACAGGTTGTGACAGGATTTCAGTGATAGTTATGACAGTGACAGAGTTGATTCAGTGAGAATGACAAGTTGTCTACATTTGGAATTTATACTTCAAGGTGGTTGGATGGGGCAATGATAGGTGGTAGTATCCACCTTTTGGTTGTAGCCGGAGAACATGGGGGGTTGTAGCCTCCTTCTGGTTGGAGCCAAAAAATTGGGGAGTTAGAGCTTCCCTCAGGTTGTATCCTGAGAATCTAGGGGGTTGGAGCCACCTTCCAGTTGGAGCCAGAAAACAAAGGAATTTGGGGCTTCCAAGGAATGTACTTCTTAAAGACTTATAAGAAAAAACATTATGTGGTTTTCTCCTGCATTGGGTTTCCACGTAAAAATACTAGAATACTATGTATGTGTATGATTTCTCATTTCTCATGGTTTATTTATTCTGCACTTGTTGAATGATATTAAAAACTGATCATAATGTTAACAAGACTTATATATACTATGGTTAAAAAGGATTAAAAAGAACCATTAATGATTCATCCCCCCTCTCAGTAATCCAATGAGGAAAGGCTTGTACGTAAAGGATATGCTCAAGTTGAAGGGGTAGACTTTGATGAAATTTTTTCTCCAATAGCCAAACTAGAAGCCATTAGAATCTTTCTGGAATTTGAAAGCTATAAGAGTATCAAAGTCTATCAAATGGATGTTAATATGCATTTCTAAATGGAAATTTGAAAGAAGAAGTATTCATCGAATAACTTGAGGGATTCCAGTTAATAGATAATCAAGATCATGTGTGCAAATTAAAGAAATCCCTCTATGGTATAAATAAAGCACCTAGAACTTGGTATTCAAAGCTTGATAAGTATCTACAACAACAAGGTTATAAGAGAGGAACTGTAGAAAGTAATACTTACATCAAAGACAAAAATGGAAATATAATTATCATTGTGGTCTATGTAGATGATATCATCTTTGGAAGAAAATATGATGATATGATTCAAAGGTTTTCAAATAACATGCAAAAGGAATTTAAGATGTCCATGCTGTGTGAGTTGTCCTTCTTTCTAGGTCTGCAAATTTCTCAGTCAAATAAAGGCATATTCATTTCTCAAACAAAACACATAAAGGAGATGTTAAATAAGTTCAATATGGAATATTGCAAGCCTGTCAGCGATCCCATGATAATAGGATGCAAGCTGAGTAAGGATGATGAATCACCAGAAGCATATCATACCATGTATATATCAATGATTGGTATCCTTTTATATGTAACTACATCAAGGGTTGATGTTATGCAAGATGTTGGATTGGCTGCAAGATTTCAATATGCACCAAAATAATCACATGTGATGGAAATCAAAAGAATACTCAAATACTTGAAGGGAACAATGAATTTTTGACTGTGGTATCCAAAAGGAGAGAATTTTAATCTAACAACATACACTGATGCAGACTAGGCATGTAATGTTGATGACAAGAAAATTATAATTGGTGGAGCATTCTTCTTGGGCAGTTGTGTAGTATCTTGGTTAAGGAAGAAACAATCCTCAATCTCCTTATCCATGACAGAAGCATAGAACACATATTTCATTAAATTTGGAAATATATAGAGGATCTAGAATTTAGAACTTTAGCTAGATTGAGTTTTTTCAAAATAATAAATTAGAAAATCACTTAATTACACTACTTTGAATGTATATATTCACCATTTTTTGTTATGAATGTATCATTATAAACTCTTGTGTATCATTATAATTTATTTCCATTATTATTATTTATATTTTTCGTTTGAAAGTTAGTGGATCTAAATCATAACACTGGATCCTGATTTAGCTCCATGTTAACATGTGTGTTAAGTAAATGAATGGATCTAAATAAAAAATAGTGGATCTATAATTTCAAACTATATTAGCGAGATTGTGTTTTTTCATATTGAAGAATTAGAAAATTGCTTGGTTCACTACTTTTAATGTATATATTCACCATTTTTGTGATAAATTTATCATAATAAACCATATAAAATCAAATTTACATAAACTTGCAGAAGCAAATCTTCCAAGTCATAGACTTGGATTCCTTACATTATTTCTATTAATATTATTTATAACTTGTTTTAAAAGCTAAGTTGATTAAGGTTATTTGATGACATTAATATTGTGTTTGTTACTATTATTAACCAATTTAATTATAATTTAATAGAGTAACTAATGTTGAGTTACTATACTAGTAGAAGGTTGGCACAACTTTAGAGTGAGCTATATAAAAACTATTTAATGACAATATCAGTGTATTTCTTACTATTATAACAATTTTAATTGTAGACATAGTAAGTAATATTGTCTATATTGGGTACTATATTTTATTATATCACCAAGTCAACAACATTTTATAGTCACAAGAGAAAATATTATACAAGAGTGAGTATTAAGTTTATTGTTTGAAAGTTAAGTTGATTAAGGA
The DNA here is from genome assembly GCA_010110895.2 of Picea sitchensis. Taxonomy (NCBI): domain Eukaryota; kingdom Viridiplantae; phylum Streptophyta; class Pinopsida; order Pinales; family Pinaceae; genus Picea; species Picea sitchensis. Next base: position 153,515 of record SNQJ01S0019666.1, read on the forward strand.
ACACATTATGAATAATAGATTGTGTAAGAATTTTTTTGCATATAAAATTATTAAGGGAATTAATAATCAATAACTATTACTATTATTAACCTAGATTTTAGTTGTAATTTGCTACTATAGTAACTATTGTGTCTCAAAGTTATTAACCTAGATTTTAGTTGTAATTTGATATTATAGTAACTATTGTGTCTCAAAGCTGAGTTACTATAGATTGACACCATTTTTGAGTGACAACAATTTTATTTATTGTCATGTTATTTTGTTATAGGAAGTTAGCATTATTTTAGAGTCCACAAGAGAAAATAATTGATTGACACCATTTTTGAGTGACAACAATTTTATTTATTGTCATGTTATTTTGTTATAGGAAGTTAGCATTATTTTAGAGTCCACAAGAGAAAATATTTCACGAGTATAGGTTTACCCTTCTAATGATCAAAATAAATTATGAATTAGAATAGCAATGAAATTTATATTATTATTATTATTTTAAAAGCTAAATAATGATAGAAGTTTACTTCATCAATAATAGATTAATATAAGTTTATTGGTGAAGTGTTCCAACATATTATATTGAAAAGAACATATTAATATTTCTCTAAAACTTGGATTCCTTACATTATTTCTATTATCATTAATATTTATATTTATATTTATGTATTAAAGATCAAGAATTAACTCGTGAATAATAGATTGTGTAATAAATTTCTTAACTATAAAATTGTTTAATGACATATTACTTGTGTGTGTTACTATTATTAACCATTTTGATTATTGGCACTAAGTAACTATTGTGTTTGTTCCCACCAGTTTAGACTTTGCAAGAGAAAATATTTTAAAAGTCTAAGAGTGTTATTTACCTATCAAAATCAAATTATTATGAATTAGAATGCAATAGAGTAGTACAATTTGATTTATATCAAATATAATAAGGAAGATTAGAGAAAACATATTGCAAGTGTCTAGTATTTACTCATGAAGTGTTTAAATGTTTTATATTGAAAAAATACTAATTAACTACTCCAATATAGTTTTAATAGACCAAGTCTAGAAAATGTTTTTAAGCGCATTGTTGGATTTCATTATGCAAGTTTGATATATTGAGAAGTTATGTTGATCTAAACAAAGCATTCAAAAGTTAAATATTGAATAGTGTCATGTAATTTTCATAAAGTATCATCACATAAATACATTGAAATTGAACCAAAATTTGCATATATGTATTAAATAATATAAACCTCCTCAAAAAATAATATGAAGAGAATATTTGATATGCAACAAACAATGAAAAGTGTATCCTCGTGTATATTAGTATATCCTTCAAAGGACAAAATTACATTCATGAATCATCTCCACATGATCTCATGGTATTCGCTCAAGTAGATCAAGTACAATTTCTACACCACATTTATTTATCTTGGTCTTCTTGCAATGTTCTTTCTTTGGCACCCATGCCCAAACTATGGTATTAATTGGAATAGATCCAAGTTTTGTGTCATCGAGATTTGGTACCCAATATTGTTCTAATATTTTCCCCTTGTATTTCCATGAACTAGGCTTCCACCAATCAACCTTTACATGAAAATACTCACTTTGATCATCTTGGAAGATGTTCGAGGTGGATTTTGCCTTCCAAATCATCTCCCTTCATCCTCACTTCCTGATCTAACTAGCAACATCCTTCTTTTCTCAACATCAATCATAGGATTGAATGTTGGCTTTGGCTTGTTGCACTTGGGTCCAACATATATTGGTTCATCTGTCACATTATCAAAATCCCTATCCATAATACTTGAGATTACATAGAGTGCATTACATTCAACATTGACAATTTCCCTTGTCTTGGGCTAAAAATCCTCAGAAGATGAATCACTTCCTTCCACTATTGTATGATCATTGTAGATTCCATCTAATGTATCAAGAACTCTTTCCCAATTCTCTACTTTGTTTTTCCATTCCTCTGTAACAATTAGTGAATCGTCATTGTTGATAGTGTCTTTCCACATTTTTTATGTATGATGTTATTCCTTCCTTTAGTTCTTTTAAATAGACATAATTCTCTTTGGAACCTAAAAAAGATGGCTTCCTTATGCGCAATTTAGGTCGACCTTCCTCATCTATATTCCACAACTCAATTGGTCCTGACCACTCAATATCTCTGATGGATTCTTTGTACCTTAGTAATGGAACATCATTGAGTACAAGAAATTGGAAGTATTGGACATCAAGATGTATGACTAGTGCATTTTTTCCCTGCTTGATGTATCCATTAAGGAAACTTTTGAAGTCAAACACCTTGTCAATCAGTGTAGGTGGAAACACTCGTTTTTCTTCAATCGTGYGATATATATCCATCATTTCAGGTAAAGAATATGTCTTTACTTTTCAAGTTGGAAGACATTCTTCCGTATGCTCCATCTATTTCTTCATGGGTATGTCCCATAAGAAAGAACCCAACCTCAATAGTGATGAAGACACCGAGTGCAGTTAAAAGTTATAGAAACATGAAAAGATGACAATTCTTATTATCACTTGTTTCATTGCCCAATTGTAACAACAAATGTGGAGGAAGAGGTTTAAAATCAACATCCTGGTTTTTTGATCTTCCATGAGATGGAAAATCATCCTTGTACACTCTACATTTTGAGTAAATACAGGTGTCTAGTAATGGATTTTAAAGGGGTTTTTTAGAACTTCCACTTTCATAAAGAAAATCACCACACATATCAAGGTGTGGGTCTTCAATGTCCTTCACGCACTTTGCAAGGGATGTAATGGTAAATTGTGATCCCATATGTACAAATGGTAGGGACAAATGACCAAAACCTCATATCTTATTTGCATGCATTAGCATACCTGTCAATGACAAACCCAATTTTGTTCCTACAACAGATTTTGATTTGACATGTAGCCTTGGAATTGAAGTCTTTGTTTTGTCCATTTTATCATAATTCTATGAGCATACTCCTTTGAAACCGCTTTGACATAATTCTATGAGCATGGTAGCAATATCTTCCACACATAACAATCTTGTTATGTTTCTTCAATCTGCCTCATGCCTTTTCTTCCAACTCTTTTGTAGCTGCTTACTTCATCTATACTTTCAACACAATACATTCACTACATTTACTGAAGTTTGTATTCTTTGAGAATGCCACATCTAGAAAATGAGTATTACAAATCTTGCTCATTGTTGGTTGTGATATTGATGGGTAATTGAGCTTTTGAAGAGCCTCATTGATCTCATTTGACAAATAACTTTATGTGTAAGTCAAAGGCAACAATCTTAAAGGAGCAAACCTTCCATCTTCTTCAACTTTACGTGTTTGGTTTGGTGAATAATCTGAATTATCTCTTACAATTGTGTGCAATATTTATATGGTTTCCACGGTATGTGCACGTGCTTTGCATGTGTTGGTGTTACCATGAATGGATTTGATGTGTCCATGTTGGAAATAATGTTGGTACTTATTGAAGGTGCTTTGAGGAATATTATGTATCTTGCACCATGCTTTATTACAAATAATATTCCCATTAAATCTCATGTCCTTTACTTTTCTAACAATAGGAGGTAGACCATGGCCATCGCTTTTTGTCAAGACTATGTTTGAAATGAGTGAATTCAAGACAAATTCCCTAATACCATTTTTATTTATGTGTTCCATACCCCTTCTAGCGACTGAAATTTCCTTCCTAGCCACATGTTGAAGACAATCTTGTTTACAACATTCATCCGCTACCAAAAGTCGGATTTATTTCTCTTCATCTATATTTGTTTGACATTTGACAATTGTCTTTGTAGCCATAACTCATTTAATCCTTTTATATGGCCTCCTTACATGCATATCATTTGATTCTAGCTCTTTTTCATTATAAATATCCCCATCCCATTTGTCTAAGGGACTTGTGTCCTCTATAACATCCCATGTCATCATTTCCTTGGGTGGCTCCTTGAACTTTTCCTTGACCCTTAACATCCCACCTTTGTTGTCCACCAACTTATTTATTGGTCATCTAACGAAATAGTGTATAGACTTATCCCCAATCCTACATCTTTCACAATTTCTATGCATCTCTTCCACACAAACACCAAAGTCCATTTCACCTAGTGTTTCACCCTCAACCAAGTCATCCTCGTGGACATTAAATCTCATTCATTTGGCAATGGACGTGCTTGTTCCTGTGCATCCATGTGTAAGAGAAACCCTTGTACATGTGAATGCAAACCTATCTTGGGGAATATTTATGGGATGATCATGACAATGAGGTTCCAAGTCTGATTCTGGCCAGATCTCATAAGATTCCAATGCACCCCCTAGTGTATGCTCAAATCATGTTGGATGTGGTAGAAGAACATCATGTTTTAAAGCCTTCTCAATTTTAACCACTATGCATCCTTTCTTTACCATCATTCCATGCACCTTGTGACCAAGCTCTGTATTGAATACAGAGCCCTCACCCATCTTCACTTCACAATGCAAAGATATGCCCTGTCTTGAATAGAAAATGTAGAAAAAACATTTGCACATGTACACCAAATTAAAGAAACTTAGTATTTGCTAAAAAAAAACATTCAGTATAATATCAATAACACTTAACAGTATTTGCTAAAAAATCCATCTAGTATACTATCAATAACACTTAACACATGCTTCAAGACTTTGATTTACCTATGTTGTGCCTCAAATCCATGAACTTCCATGAATGTATGTCCCCTTCATCAACATCTTCCATAATCAAATGTGGTTGATTGACATAAATTATCAAAATCGTAACATAGCCTACATTAACCCTTTCTCCACCATAATAAGTCCCAATGTCTATAGATTCAACCCTTTCTAGCCCAATAACTTGACCATTAATTAGGAGATCAACATATTCTCCTTTTGTCAAAATTATATTTTCCATTGTAACTCCTATGAATTTTGTAACACACAATTGAATTGCAATTTGTAATTAAGGTTAAACCACGTAAAGTGTTCTCTTATATTTTAGCAAAAACACAACCTTCAAAAAAGTAATATAGTTGCAATAATTAAAAATGGTATGGAAGCGATTTTGTACGCAATGAAAAATAGTTCCCCACCATCCACCAAAAGGCACTTTACATATAAATTACACAAAACATATATGAACACTTGATAATTAAAGATCCAAGTAGTATCAGAGAATGAAAAATATCAACTCATATCAAACCACCAAGTTCCTATTTAACTATGGAGATGGCACTTGTTTTATGGATATATGTGTATGAATTGTGCTCATAAGAAATTTGCAAAAGTTGTAGAACCACAAGGTCCTTTGGAAAAATATAAGAAAGTCCAACATGGATGTTACATTAGATGTCAAACAAGTCCCATGAGAAGGAGAAGTGATATTTATAGCTAGTTTAGTGAGGATGTTTAATGTATGAACATGATAAGTTGGAAGCCAAGCTAGAACCTCAAAAAGTGTAGATTTGAGTTTTGTCAAACAGTTATGTTGATGAGGTAGAGTGTGATCTTGTACCTCTAGCCATTAGTGAAATTGTTTTTGGAAGCCCTTAACCATACAACAGAGATGCCATATTATTTAGGAGAGAAGAATAATACATGTTAAAAGACTTGTGCTTGTTACTTTAATAGTTGCATACTTGTGCATTGGGAGAAAAGTATAGTATACTTAATCATACATTATTCATAAACTTGAAAATTGTACAGAGATCACATTATTCTACATGGCTCGAAAGATTTTGATTAGATCATTGTGCTTGTACCAGAAGGAAAGCTATAAACCATTAGTTTTTCTTTCATCTCAAGCACGAGTGTAAAACCAACAACATCATATTTAAATACACTACTTATTGCATCATTGTGGATCTTCGTAGCTTGTTCCAGATCCAATAGCGAACACATTCAAAGACATAACACTAACCATGGTGATAGTTAGGACAAAGGCACCCTTGAAGCATTGATCGCACATGTATAATTGCATTACCCACAACAACATTACACCATGAAGGAAATTTAGCACTTGCTAACTTTCTTTCTAGCACAAACACGAATGCATTCCCAACAACAATATTGCACCATGAAGGAAAGTTAGAGCCTGCTAGTTTTCCTTCTAACACGTTGTCAACAACCACATTGCACCATGAAGGAAAGTTTTCTTTCTAGCACAAAGAAAACAACATTGCCCACACCAACATTGCACAATGAAGGAAATCTAGTGCATGCTAGATTTCCTTCCAGCACTAGCACAAACATTCTTTCTAACACAAAAACAACAACATTGTACAATGAAAGAATATTTACAAATGCTAGTTTTCCTTCTAGCACCAGCAGAAGTACATTGAAAACAACAACATTGCACCATTAAGGAAAGCTAGCACCTACTAGCTTTTCTTCTTACATAAATACAAGCACATTTCCAACAACAACATTCTAGTGTGAAGAAAAGCTAATGTATGTTAGTTTTCCTTCTAGTACAAACACAAACGTATTGGCAACAACAATATTGCATTGTGAATGAAAGTTAGCACATGTTAGCTTTCCTTCTAGTACAATCATTGGTGCATTGCCAAGAAATACATTGCATTGTGAAGGAAAGCTAGCACATGTAAGCTTTCCTTCTAGCATAAGCACAAGCACATTGTCAACAATAATAGTGCACTATGAAGGAAAGTTAGCACCTTCTAGCTTTCCTTCTAACATATTGCCAACAACAAGATTGCACTATGAGGGAAAGCTTTCTTTCTAGAACAAAATAAATAGCATTTCCCATAACAACATTGCACAATGAAGGATGCTAGCTTTCTTTCTATCACCAATACAAGCACATTGCCACAAAAAAACTGCAACGTGAAGGAAAGTTAGCACATGTTATTCTTGCACAAGCATCGACACATTTCCAACAACAACATTCCAATATTAAGGAAAGTTGGCGCACACTAGCTTTCCTTCTAGCACAAGCGTATTTCCAACAACATCGCACTATAAAGGAAAACTAACACATGCTAGTGTTCCTTCTAGTACAAGTACAAGTGCTTTGCCCAGAAATACATTGCATTATGAAGGACAACTAGAAGGTGTTAACTTTCCTCTAGAATAAGCACAAGCAGATTACCAACAACAACATTGCACTTAGAAGAAAACTTATTTTCTAGCACAAGAACATCAACATTGCCCACAACAAATTGCACAATGAAAGAAAAGTAGTGCATGCTAAATTTTCATCTAGCACCAACACAAGCGCATTGTCAACAACAACACTGCATCGTGAAGGAACACTAGCATCTGCTAACTTTCCTTCTTGCACAAGTACTTTCTAGCTTTCATTCTAGCATAAGCACAAGTGGATTGCCAACAACAATATTGCACCATCAAGGAAAGCTAGTGTTTGTTAGCTTTCCTTCTAACACATTGCAAACAACAACATTGCACCGTGAAGGAAACTTTCTAACACAAGAACAACATCGTTTCCCACAACAACATTACACAATGAAATAAAGCTAGCACATGCTACCGTTCCATCTAGCACTAGCACAAGCACATTGCCAACAACAACATTGCACCGTAAAGGAAATCTAACATCTGCTAGCTTTCCTTCTTGCACAAGCACAAATGTATTTCCAACAACAATATTCCACTGTAAAAGTAAGCTAGTGCATGCTAACTTTTCTTCTAGCACAAACACATGCACATTGCCAACAACAACATTACATTGTGAATGAAAGCTAGCACATGCTAGCTTTCCTTCTAGTATAAGCATAAGTCCATTGCCAAGAAATACATTGCATCGTGAAGGAAAGCTAGCACCTGTTGCTCAAGTGGATTTCCAATAACAATATTTCACCATGAAGGAAAGTTAGCACATGCTATCTTTACTTCTAACACATTACCAACAACAACATTGCACTGTGAAGGAAATTTTCTCTAGCACAAGTGTGTTGCCAACAAATACATTGATCGTTAAGGAAAGCTAGCACCTGCTAGCTTTCCTTTTAGCATAAGCACAAGCACAAGTACTTCACCAATAACAATATTGCTCCATGAAGGAAAGCTAGCACATGTTATCTTTCTTTCTAACTCATTGCCAACAACATTGCACTCTGAAGGAAAGATTGCATTCTAACACAAGAATAACATCATTGCCCACAACATTGTAAAATAAAGGAAAACTAATGCATGCTAGCTTTACTTCAACACCAACACAAGCACATTGCCAACAACAACATTGCACCATGAAGAAAAGTTAGTGTCTACTAGTTTTCCTTCTTGCACAAGTACAAGTGTATTTCCAATAACATCATTTCACTGTGAAAAAAAACTAGTGTGTGCTAGCTTTCCTTCTATCACAAGCACAAGTGCATTG
>SNQJ01S0019666.1:172791-183231 GCA_010110895.2 Picea sitchensis
CATATTACAGCTTCCCATTTAATTTGTAAATTCACATTCCCTTCCAGGAGCAGCCTCATTCAATTAAGTTTTTAAGAACATAGCAAATGAGGGTATCTTTGCACTTGTGGAAGTCATACTAGTTGTCGCACACCACTACTTTATTGCGCTAGAACACACTAACTGTATGGTATAACTTCCAGAGAAGAAAAAACAATTAATACTATAGATCGTTCCATATTCAGACTACTTACACCTTACTCACTACTGTACTCATTAATCATCTGTTGATTCCTAGTTGTGACAAGAATCCACCTTGACCAAAATGCAAAACAGTCACCAAGATGATCTACAGTCAAAAGTGTTATTTTACATAACTCAAGTGATTTTCCCTTTTATTTTGTGGAATTCAAACATATTTTGTTGAACTCTTTGGAATTAGATTACTGGGTAATGTGTTTTTCCAAGCAAGACCCATAACCATAGGCAAAGGATTTCCAGAGAGTGAGAAAATTGTGTTCATTATGAGAAGAATGCATATTGACGCAGTTGGGTTTTCTTCAAGATAAAAATCAAGTCTACAATTTTTTGGTTCACTAATAAAATTAAAGAGCGGAATCATACAAATTGTTAAACAACAATTAACCATTTGCAGAAACAGGATGAGTTGAGAAAGGACAAATTTAAAGTAGATAACAATTTGGATATCAAAATATCGAATACTGTACTTCAACAAAATGATTGATATGCAATGACCCATATAAACAGTGGTAGTTGGTGCAACAAGTAGAGGAATGTAGATTGATTTTGAAAGAATCGGTTCACTTTACAAAAGCAGGTTATCATGGCTGCACCAATAGAAGAGGAGCTCCACCCAAAGCCAGTCACCCTTTCCGCTTAGGAGAATGTTGGACTTGTAAGTTTGTCCAAGGATATATATACACACACAATGATGTGCATACAACCTCTTCAAATAATTCTATGAAAAAAACCTATGCATATATATAGACAGTTAGACTAGCAATCACATTTGCTTCAATACTTAGGCTTGTTAGGTTGTTGTCCCTTCAAATGAAAAGAAAGAAAACTATCCATGTAACCAATCATCTAAAAAACAACTAAATCAATGCACATGTACTAGTTTCAAAAAAGGATTTGATTCTTCAAACAAATAGATAATAGGACTATTGGGCCACATCTACTATAAAGTACCTCCAACGCTTTGCAAATCTAGGACATCCATTATACACAAGCATATATTATTGAAACTAACCAAGCTTGTCCCCTAACATCTACTATAAAAAGCATAGTCTTTCCATATTAAAGCACACCAGACTACGAACTATGTAATACCAATATCAAGGTTATCAATAGCTGGGCAAGGAAATGATTGAGCCATGGAACTAGCCAAAGTTGATTTGTTAAGGAGTTGCTAGTAGATCCTATGGATCAAATTGGGTTTCCAAGTGGGTAAAGGGAATTCACAATGACAGTAATTGCACTTTAATATTTTCTAACAACAATCCAAAAGGTAATGGGTTTGACCCAATTTCCATGTTAAAGCATTGAAAGAAGTATGTGTAAAATGAATGGCATGGGTTCAAGTGTGACGATCTACCCATTATCATACTAGCCATGAATGAGCAAGGCAACACTGGAATTATGCACTCATAGCCATGGACAATCATGCAAAAGCTTGCAAAGGATGATATTATCAACCATACAATGAAATGGGTTCATGTCCAGGACAATGATGGAAGAGATAACTTGATAAATGGGGTATAAATAGAAGATGTCCATACCAATGGTATATTCTCTCCTCCCTAATGGACTTGTTAGTTGTTTGCCCAATCAAGTAGTGTATTTCTGAATATAAACATTTGTTCTGAAAATGTCTCTAAAGTTCAGTCAATTCAACAGCTTTTCAAATTTCAAACTATTGCCACTCTTAACAAGATTAAGAACTTGACCATAATATATATAACATTTCATAAACTCAACAGATGAAGACGGAAGTGTTTCTTTGTGAGAAGTGTTACCCCTTAGTTTGCACAGGGGTATCTCAGAAATTTTCACTACCTTGGGGAAGTAAAAATAAAAAACAAAATTTGAATTTAAATTCATAATAGTAAGAGCAGCGGGGAAATCATGTGCCAAGTCTTGGCTCCAGATATCTTCCTATGGGGCAGAAATTGCAACATTAAGGACACCAGAAGCATAAGATTTGTTTTCCACAGGTAAAAGTGCATTGAGAGTATTGAGTTCTGGCAAATTTTTTATGGAATCAACATGTTTACAATGTTACTAGGTAAGGTGACAGTCCAGGTAGTTTTTTCGCTGCAGCAAAATAACAAAGCAGTTTATTTTAGATATGCACTTCGTAAGTTAAATTTGCAGGGTCAGTAAAGGACTAACTTTGCAAAATAGGGCATTCAGAGAGATCGGATTTGATGCAATGTATGTGCCTTTCCTTGTTGATGATATTAAAGAGTTTCTCAAAGTGTATTCATATCCAGACTTCGCTGGTTTCAGTGTTGCCATTCCTCACAAAAAGTTTGTTAGAGTGATTGAAGAAGTGCCCTAAATTTGGGGAAAGAGTATAACAGCTACCACATCATTAATTGGAAAGGTTGCACCATAATCTAGACTCAATGGCCATTAGCAAATCACAAAACAAATTCAAGGCATTCCACTTGGCACCAACATTGTTTAGGGTGTGTTGCTATAAGATTAGACGACTCCTTACCTCTTATTTGCAACCTATTTTATTAAAGTATGGAGATTTCCATAGTTAGTCGTAATTGAAGTAAACTTTCTAGAATTTCCACTGTATTGGAGTTTAAACTCCAACACAATTCAAATAGTTTGCGCTATGTAGGAGTTATGTCTATGAAATAAATGTATTTTATAAATTAAATTCATTGTGATGATTTTGTATTTTTTTTTAGTTCGAAACTCATTTTTTATTATCTATTAGATAAAGGCATTTTACAAATTAAATTCATTGTAATGATTTGGTATTTTTCATCAATTCAATTTTATTTATTCAACAGAATGTATTGGGACACATGATCACTATAAAATTATAGATTAATTTAATATATAAAATAAATAAATTAATCGAAATAAACTTATTTATTTATTTGAAGTAAACATGGCAACAAAATTACGTTGACTAAAAATATGAAAATATGGTCAATTAGTTTAATTTGTAAAAAAAAATTCTCCCATAAACATAAACATAAACCCCACCAAAACCCTTCTCATTCTTCCAAAAAAAAAGCCAAATTATCAAGTATTAAGAAATAGATATGAAAGCTCTGAAAACACCCAGCAATTGGAGCAGGTACTAGATCGATAGAAGTGAGAAGATGCAATGCAAAGGCGATGGAGAATTTTTCTGCGGCCTTTGCTCGAATCAGTGCTCAACAATCATTGTCAGCATCACAGAGTGTCTCAACCTCTTTTACTACACGGACCCAGAGGAGTAGGAAAGCGAACAATAACCCAGAGTAAGCTATTTCTTCTCATTTTCCTCTGTATTTCATCACCCATTATTGCAATGTGTATGTTTTTATACTACTGGGTGGAAATTAGATGATAGGACCTAATGGTTGGAATGTTCCCTTCTAAAAAATCCTACCACAGCTTGAAAAAAAGGGTCGGAAATAGATGTGGAAAATAGAGTGGGAAATGTTCTATTTCCAAATAGATGTAGAGAAACACAATGGGCAATGTTCCATTTTTAAATAGATGCATAAAAACACGATGTGTAATGATCCATTTTCATACGGGCAATGCTTTTATTCTTACTGTATTGTGCAGGGGTTGTGGATGAGTGGAAAGACAGGTCCCCATTTAATTGAAAATACAGACTTTCATCATGCGGGATCCCTACCCTCATGGACTTTCTCTGAATCTATTGTAAGTCTGAGAGTTATCATATCATAGCTGGAAGGGAGCCTCGAGTCATTGATTAGAACGGGAGTGGAGTTGGGATGCATTGGTCCAGAAGAAAAAGTTAACATTGATTTGAAAAAATGGCATTGAATAGATGGGGCATTGCTCCAGTTTTTACAGCAAAACACACAACACCTTCCAGTATATACTAAAACCAAATCCTAGATAGGTCCATAATAATAGATCTTAGTAAATACATATATAAAATCATGCCAAAATCGGCAGCCACCAGCCTAAATCCCATCATGGATATGATCAAAGAGGTTATTAGGGCGGAGGTAGATTTTGGATGGAACAATAAGGACACATGAGGTTATCCACACCTTTCAAAACTAGTAGGAATCCAAATATGCCAAATTAAGCTTGATATGTTGAAGGCTTATGATCCCATGAATTGGGATTTTCTCCAAGCGGTTTCACAAGATTTTAAGTTTGCAGGAAGTTGCGTGAATTGGATAACGAAAATGGTTAAGATGGATTTATTTTCAATCTTGGTCAATGGATAATCAACCTCTCCTTCTAGGACCAAAAGGAAAATCCAGTAAGGGGATCTTATCTCTTTTTTTTTTAATGTTCATCGTCTTAGAAAAAGGATTCCTTTATAGTAGCAAAAGAAAAGCTGTGGTGTAGAGGATTTCCTTCTAGTGTTGAGGAAATCCATCTCTCTCGCAATTTGGGAAAGTCATCATCTCAAGAAGAAAAGTAACTTAGATATTCAATTATGAACTCCTTTGTCCTCTTCTCGGGAGGAAAACTAAATAAGGAAAATACTCAAATCTTATTTTTTAACATGACATGAGAAATCCAAAGAAATATAGGATCGTTTCTTAGCTTCGAGATAGGTTCCATACCATATAAATACCTAGTGCTCCAATTGGTTGATAAAAAAGTTGGCAGAAACATCGATTGGAATTCCGTTCTTGAGAAATTAAGATTTAAGATTTCATCATGGACTTTCCACTATTGCTCTTTTGTTTGTTGAATAATATTAATAAATTTTTCCTTGATGATATCCCTCTATACTCGTTTTCAACCTTAATAGCTCCAAAGAAGGTCATTAAATCAATCTAGAAAACTTCAAAATATTTTCTCTAATTCTCCTTAGTTAGGTGCTCAATGCTTGCTTGACCTTAGTTTGGTGCTAGTTTGATATTCTTTCCTAGGGTGTTGGATTTATTTTGATAGCTTGGTTGATGTCTTTCATTGTGGCCACATTGAGAGGTTCACTTGCTTGGAGAACACCCTACTTAGGAGGAGTACGGTTGTGCATCTTGGAGGGCATTGGGCCCTAGACAACATGGGGTTGCTTGGATTCTTGTATGGAGGCCTAGAGTTGGCTCAAGGACACGTAGGTTGCAACATGTTCCTGCAGGGGGAGTGGACCCGGTGGAGCACATGGCTTAAGAGGAGCAATGGAGTTCATGTGGGCTTGTGACGGAGTTATTTGGACATACCTTGTGTAGCCACACCATCTTAGAGCCCTTATTGTGTGCGACATCACCTTGGAGCATGACATGCGTACCCGTGGAGTGGAATGCTTCACTTGTGTTGGCCTACATGAGTTTATTGTAGATTGCTTGTAAGGGCTTGGGCCCACATTGTATTTTTGGCTTCCTTTCAATCAACATCATACTCTTCTTTTTGAACTTGTCTTCTTATAGTGATTTTCTAGGGTTCATGAGGAAACCCTAGGACAAGTTATACATGGGAGGAGGAAATTTGCGTTAGAGATTGCTCTAGTGACTAGGGTTTGCTCTTGTGAAGAAGGAGATGATGGAGGTTATCATAGAATTCATTCACTCTTATGTAGAGATATGATATTGAGGAGTGCGCACTAGTAATATTCTCTCTCTTGGCTCTTCATTTGTATTTGGTCTTGTTATCGCACAATTTGTAATTAAGGTAAAAGATGGATGAGAGAAAGGCAAACTGGCATAACTGAGACTATCCTACCATTGTCACCTCAATAGGATATCTCTTTCTATTTAGGGTGGTAGGCCCAGGGGAGACGTCCCCGATGACCTGGGGTGTTGAGAAGGCAAAGGTTTGAAAGGCTAAGTATAAGATTCCCCCTCACAAGTCACCACCGATCAGAAAGTCTCGGCTAATCAACCAATAAAGACAAATAATAACCCAAAAGTGTACTTGCCTGAGACAAAGCAACAAAGAAATTATACATGCGCAAGATCATTTGCTTGGTTAGTACTTCATATAATCAAGGACTTCTGATATAAAGCAATTAAACAACAATATTGATGAAGCAAGTCAACGATGTACAATAGCAATGATTATAATATATGTCACTTCATAATAATTGCTAATGAGAAATGACAATCAATGTAACAATATCAATACTGGAAGCAACGCCTTAGCCAATCCTTCAATTGCTTTAAAGATACGATAAATACTGCATGGATATGTTTATAGCACAAATAGATGACGACAACAATAGGGTTAGTAAAGATTAGTCTAAGCTAGGGTTAGAAGTATTAGTAGTTGTTCAAAGTATTTAGATGTGTGTATGATCAAGATACTCAACACAAGAAGTCTTAGATCAATGCGTTATTAGGGAAAATGGAGTCAAATTACTGCAAAAGTTGAAGGGTCGTGATGATAGTGATATGGCTAAAGACGAGAGGGTTAAATGTTGAGGTGTTGCTAAGGCAAGGCCTCAACAATGAAACCCTAGGGGAGAAAGGCTCACTAAGGTGTAGAAACCCTAGGCCTTAGTGCTTTCTCCTCCTTTAGCTCATTAACAAGGTAAAAACGGCTAGCTTGAGTAATAGATGCTATGGATAAGGACAAGAGAGTTTAATGACGAAGTGTTGCTAAGGCAAGGCTTCATCAATCAAACCCTAGGGAAAATGACTCACTAAGGTGTAGAAACCCTAGGCCTTAGTGTGTTTTCTCCTTCCTTGGCTCAAAGACAAGAATAAAAACGGCTAGGCTAGAAGAGTAGGAGTAAAGTGTTGCTATGGAAAGGCTCTATCTAACTTCAGCAAATCAAAATGGCTCTTGGCTTATCTTAGTAGGGACATGAAACAAGGACACCAACATGTGCTTGTCCCCTAGGGTTTAATCCAGCAAATTATAACAACAAAATGCAAGTAAACAATACCATAACCATTCAATAAATAAGTGTTTTGCAGAAATTCACTTACATCCACCAAGCATTCATGTAGCCAAACCCTAGTTGTAAACATTCCACCAAGAAATTTCCAAAAATAGCCAAGAAAGAGACTCCTTCAACAAGTGCGCATCAATTTTCAGCCAAAAACCCTAAAGTAGGGCGCAAATTTTAGACCTCACTAAGTGTGAGTGAAAGATGATGTCTAAAAAGAGAGTTTTTCTCTCTTACTTATACAGTACAAATGACCTTAATTAAAATTTAGGTCACCAAAAGGCCGACAAGGCCAAAATACATAATAATACTGATTTAAACTAAATGTCATAAATTAAACCCTAATCAAGCAAAAGTAAAGACGTCATGCCCCTTCTAGGGTGACGCTAGCCCTTTCTAGGGCAAATGTGGCCTCCTGGAGCAAAACGTTAGCCCTCCTTGGGCCTCTGGAAGCTGCCACACATGCCAATCATGCCACAACTACCTCCCAAATTCCCATATCGTTGGATGATGTCATAGGAGGCCATAGGTGACGTCATGGGCCTTCCAAGGCCAACGTCCCAGTGGAGAGGGCATAACCCCCCTAGGTAAGGCTCTGTCAGGCTGCCTCTGTGGAACATCTTCCTCTTCTCCGGTGCAAACCCCTCTGTCCTGTCTCTGTCCCCTACTGGGGTCTCAACATCGATTTGGTGGGCTCTTTAGCCCCATGGAGGTCCAAACTAATAATCTCCCCATGTGTACCTGTCCAATATGGTACATATCCGTCAGGTATGATCCTTCACATCAATAGATATGCCCTCCATGGGATCATAAGTCACAGGGATCATAGCAATGTCAATCACATCTAATCATCAATTTTATTAAACATGTGCATAAAACCCCTTTTACCCAGTCAAGTGCTCAAAGACATTATACAAATCTGCAAGGCAAGTTTGGAGGAAGTGACAGGGCGTCCTATTGGGCTAGTGTCCACTGGAAACGGGATGTTTCCGGAAGAGATCAAATCCAAGTCATGTTTAATGGGGGAGGTATGTTGCTGTCCTAATACACACTTGCAAACGTGAGCTAAGTCCGACTCACTTAGCGTGTCCTTGGAGGCACAATGCCTAGGTTCACAGCCCACGCTGTCACTTTGACCGGAACCTCTTCCGTCTAGGTTTACTCTTAGGGAAGCCAAGGGGGGTAGACCCTAGTTACTAGATAAGATTTAGCGTTAAGTTCTAGGAGTTGATTTTAATTTCTTAAGGTTAGAGGGAGTCTATCCTATGATGCTAAGGCAACAATGCAAGGTGCAAGGGTTAGCATGTCAAGCAAGACCTTTCCCTAGGGCAACTAAGACTAGTGCCTAGGGTTGGGCAAGGGGTCAACTAGATGTTAGGGTGTTTCGTTACAATATGATTACAAGATTTACAAAAGAATGAAAGAATAAATTACCCCAAAGAATATTAGATACAATTACTTACAAATAAACAATGCCAAGATACAAAGATACAATAAGCAAGCTAACCCCGTTTACTTGTATGTGTAGGATAAAAGAAGATTAAGGCATTAGCATCAACACATCATTATCAACACATACTTAAAGGAGATTTAGAGATTAAAACACAAGTGCTCTTAGATGACAAGATTATTAACACTCTTAGTTATTAAATCCATCAAATATTATTAGATAATTAAGCCCAAGATTATTAAATGATTAAGGGTTCTTAGGATTTAAAAGTTTTAGTTACCCTTATTAAGTGTTTCACCGAAGCCTCCTCCCCCTATTGCCAAATGGCTGCTGGATGCTCAAGATAGTATGGCAACGAGGCCAACCCTAGCTATCATAGTCAGCCCGAAAGATTGAGTTTTTATGGAAAGGACACTCCTTTGTGCTGTGAGACCGTCCCCGGCCTATCACCGTCCGTTGCCCTCCTCAATCCCCATTTTAGATGGTGAAGATGGTGGTCTTAGGTATCCTATTAAGTCTATTAAGTATGTATATGCATTAGGTAGACTTTTCGGTGTGTTTATGAGTGTTTTAATGATTTTAAAGTGCCTTAAAAAAGTGATTTAATGCCAAGGCCGAAACTTACTTTAGCTTATATGTGTGTTACTTGAGATAATAAAGTAAAGAGCATTAACATATAGCAATGAAAGATGGCTGAAAGAAGATTTAATGTATCACATGCACTTAGATCATTATCATATGAGCTTGCTTATGAAAGAAAACTTGAACCAAGGGCAAGAACAACTTGCCAACAAGAAATAAAAAGATTTAAAGCATGTGCCTACACTATCAACTTATCACAATTACTTAGAGTGTGTTGGCAATGGCCTTAAGATATTAGAATTGAGAAGAACACCACTTACTAACTATCTAAACATTTAGCATTTAGCATTTAGATTTAAGCATATAAAAGAGAGATAAAGATTTCAAAATGACTCAAGCATGCAAATAAATCTAATTAAGTTGATTATGCCCAATAGGCTTAAACTAAGGATTATTATGTGTGAGATCAAGATTTAGAATATTTTAATCCACTTAAGCATAAAAGATCAAAAACACATATTAAACCCTAGCCTTACCTTTGGGGTATTCCTCTCCCAATAGGTAGGCAATTATTAAACTTGTTAAGCTTTAGAAGAAACTTGAAATGAGAGAGAAAGATAAACAAGAAGGACAAGCTAACTAACAAGCAAGCAAATGAAAAGCAAACAACCTAATCCCCACGTCCCAGGCTTGGAGGATGCTCAACATCAACCAAACCCCACGTCTTAGCTCAAGAAGTGCCCCAAAATTGAAATGAAGCAAGATCTACACTTGACCTAAACTACCCAAAGCTCACACGTGGGAGGAGGCCGTACCAATCCTTCTCCCAAGCAAGTGAGCCACTAAATCAGCAAGAAAACCACTAGATCTATGCACAAGAAGCCCTAAAACTTGAAAAAGAAGGTTGAGAAATAGCTACCAACTCTTGGAGGATCTTGGAGTGTTGTGTGGATGTTTTTGGGCAGCCAAACCCCTCTCAACCAGATCTGAAACCTGCAAAACCAGCAAGCATAGCTACACACAACAATACAAGTGAAGAAAAACTTTTGTTTTTTAGGGCAAAATTTTTTCTTAAAGAAATTTGATAAAAATTTATATTTTGATGACCATTAAACTATGTTAAGCTAGCTGAAAGAATGTATGGAATGAGAGCATATAGAGAAAGAGCAATAGATAGAGAAAGAGAGGAGTTTATGCGAGTCTCAAAGAAAGACTTTTCCTTAAGGCATTTCTAATGAAACCCTTGAAGCCAACCTACAAGATCTAACACAAAGGCATGCATACAATAGATAATATGGATGATTAAGCTAATAAGATGAAATACTTGCACCCTATCTAGCTAATCAAC
>SNQJ01S0019666.1:183241-198183 GCA_010110895.2 Picea sitchensis
TACTTGCACCCTATCTAGCTAATCAACATATATAGATCCACAAGACTACTCTTTGCAAGATCTACTCAAATAAAATACTTTACCTAAGATCCACCTATGCAACCATCATATCAAACCAAAACAATGTTACCTCATATGTTGTACGAATCAAAATACTTGTAGCTCTTCCCAAAATCCTCCAAAGTTTCTCTTTTATTATTACTCAAGAAAGTGGATCTTGGAGAAAGATGGAAAGATGGAACAAGAAGAGAGAGAGTGAGTGAAAAATCAATTAGCATAACAATAGCTCAAGATATGGTCAGTGAAAGAGTGAGGGGAGGGTTCCTTTTATACTTGGAGAGGCAAACTCACCCCTCTTGGATCAATGCCAAGTGTCCAACACCAAGCAAAAGAGGAGATCCCAAGGCTAGGGCGCACCATCCAGGGTTTGAGAAGTAGATCTAGGGTGTAGATGGCGTGGGAAGTGTTGGGATCAAGCAAAAGTGAAGTGGGAGGCTTAGGGATACGTGCCAAGGGAGAGGAGAGGCCCCAATTAAAATTAAAAACGATTTTCTAGAAGATCTTCTAGAAGGGGGGCGTAACTTTTGGGGAGAGGGAAAGGAAAGGAAGGGAAATAATGAGGGAAAGGGTGTTGGGTTAGGCTAGGGAGTGACGTGGGGGCATAGGAGAGGTAAACCACATGGGAGAGGTCCCCCCCATACATCAAACTTAAGTCACAACGTTGCCTCACCAAGGAAAAACGTCAATCCCCCTAGGGGGCGTAATTTTTGAGTGATGTGAGGGGGTAAGGGTTTAGAAATAGGTTGGAAAAGGTTGGGAGGGTAGGCTTAGGCTTAGGAAATCTCTCTTTATCTTATTCCACCTTAAAAACATCCTTTTAACTCATTATTACATTTTTTACATTTTTGCTATGTTTGGACTTTAGCAATTAAAATTGCTGTTTTTGACTGACTGATACTCCGGGTGGACAAACCCATAGCAAAAGTTGTTCAACTGAGTTGAAACTTGGTCTATGGATGTAGGGGGTGCTTTTCCATTTCTTTTGAGTACAAATACCCCTATCAAAAGTCCAAAGACCTAGTTTTTACAATTTTTACTCAAAAATAATTAATTAAATAAATAATTAAACCTCCAAACTTAGGGAAATTTAATTAAAAACTAATTAATTAAAAAAAACTAACTTAGACTCGATGGAATTCTGCGAGACCTTCTAAGATGTCTTGCATGGTCATTTACAATGGTTCCTAACAATAGTTACCAAAAGATAAGCCCACTAGAACGCCGTTCACCACTTTGGAGGAATTATTGCAAGTGTGAGGGAAAAACTCAAGGGAAATTAACAAGGCTGAAAAGCCCAGTTAATAACCTGAGGATAAAAAACCCTTTGTGAAAGAAACTCTCCCAATGAACCGATCCCAAGGTAAATGACCTAACTATGAGCCATGCAGACCTATTACATTATTGACCCATGCAGGGGTGCGAAAATTCCTGTTACAAAAATAAGTGCTGGGGCCAAAAAAAGCCATGTAGAACCAAATAAGTCTTCGACAAATGAGCATCTGATGATGCATCTCTTCATGGCACATGGAGTTGACCACCTATGTTGGAGAGGCGGTCAACAAGGTGGATAAGGGATGTCTTGACAAGGGGTGCAGTGATAGCAGGGAAATGAAAGGCTTACCTGTGGGTGCCTTTGTAGAAGGTGAGCTGCACATGTCCTGTATGAAAATGTTTCCAAGCCCATTCATGCCTTTTATTCTTATTTCTTTATTTCTTTTTTCTTTCAAGAAGCTAATCAGGGGACACTGCCCTGGTGTGGTGACCAGTGGTGGCAATGTTACCCACAAGCACTTTCACAGAAATTAGAAGGTTGGCTCGTGATGAGACCCCCTTTCTCTTGGCCATGCAACCAAGAGCCACTACCCTGGCGTGGTAACCATCTGCTAGTAGTGTCATACCGCTAGGTGCCCATGGACCTAATAGGCTGGCTTGTGATGAGACCCCCTATCTTTTTACCAGGTCTTGTTTTATTATTTTATGGGTCCCTCTTGTTTCTTGCTGAGAAGCTTTTTACTGCTTTCTCTGGGATCCCTGGGCGAAGCATCTCGAGGTTTTATTTTTAGGCTTTTATCTTTTTCCAGCTGCTTTTACCTTTTGGGCCTTTAGCCCCTTCTTCCCACAAGGCAAGGTGCAACCATTAAATGATTGGCCAACCCAATGCCCAGACTAATGTAATGGGATGGATGAGCGGGAAGCAAGATGGAAAGTGGTAAGTATGACGGGAGCGGATGATGACTTTTCAGAAACCCCCCCAGTGGCAACTCAAAACCTATGGGCACAGGCTTACTAGGGCATCCTGTCATCCCCCCCAGACATGGTCAAGTGGATAAGTATAATATCCAAGCACCCGTTAGAAACAAAAAGAACTAGATGCACATATTCAAAGGTTTTGAGGATTAGAGTGACACATACATGATACTCGGACTCATTACCTCGTCGAGCAAGAACCATCTCTGATACAGGACCAAGCCGAGGTGATGGATACTGCTGCTGCTGACAAAGTGGAGGCGCTGAAAGGAAGAAAAGATGGGCCCTCCAGGGCCATGCTCAAGTCGATCTGGCTCTCGGTACTCCATGTCTAGGACCTGTGGGCCTCAAGACATAATCTCCTTAGTTATCCCTAAAAGTGGGGGATAACAGGTCTCTCTCTCTCTCTCTCTTGGATTCACTAGGGTTTCATGATCTTTTTGGAGCATCTTGAAGTCTAGGACTTGTTTGAGTGATTCATGCATGTTGGAGCTCCTTGGTTGAGCTATGGTTTTCATTGTTTTCCCTAGCTAGGGTTTTGGAGAGCTAGTGGACTGTAATAACCTTGTGATAAGGCAATGATATGTACAACAACTTCATCTTGAGTATATTAATGAAGTTTTCAGTTGTCCACAACTTGTGTAAATTGTGGATTTTATTTCCAGCCATGTCTGTTCTTCATGAATTGTAATTTACAACTATACACGTCTTTCTGATTTGACATAAATGTTATCATGCAAATATGCACTGGTAGACCTGCCTAATAATTATAGACAACCAACCCCGTCATCATTGGAAGCCTCTTCATTTGGACTTGTGATTTTCTAACTGACGGGGTGTCCCTAGGGGTTGTATGTTACTATGTTGTCATCAAACCAATAAATCTGCATAAAATCCATGTTGATTAGCTCACCAAAAATTCACTATGAGTTGCCCGTCAACAGTCAATAACAAGGGTAAATTCTTACTTATTTCAAAGATGGTTGGGATCAGATTTCTAGAAATAGTTGTAACAACAAATGAACAAAAATGAGTGAAGTGAATCTATGTCTTAGGTGAAGAAAATTCAAAATAAGTGCACCATAACATTGTAAAACAATTTAACCAATAACAACCAATAGATTCAAGGAGCTAGAACAAAGCATAATTGGACCAAATCACATGTTACCCAAGATATTGATTGCATCATAGTGAATCATAGGTGACAAGCTGCCATTGATCTCCTTGCTTGTAGTGGAGGTAGTGGTCTAAGGTTTGGAGAATGAAAGAGGAAGGAGTTGTCTGCCGCTACAAAACTGTCAAAGAATAAAACTGTCCAACCTCCTCTCCTCCTCTTAACTCTGTATATATAGAATCCATTTCTAAGGGAATCGATTCACCATCACTACTAGAGGGAGAAAGCAAGAAAAACATGCCAAATTCAATCATCCTTTGCATGGCTGCCAACTCAGTTTGTTGTTGTTTTTGTAGGCTTTTCTCTGTTGTTTTAATGGCTGCTAAAAACAGAAAATTCGAGCAGCCAGGAATGTCAACTTCTCCCTTGCCATATATGTTGTTTTAATCCTTATTCATTGGCTATTTTCTGTGGTTTATAAACATACCAAATCTGTTGCATTAAACCTTTTTCTAGCCTTTATTTCATCGCTTTTTGCTGTTGTCTTGTCCCCTAATTCATTGGAATCTTTCAAGGATGTTTTCCATGTTTAAAATTATCATTTAAAGCATCAATCAACCACTAAAAGAGATCGACCTATTCCCTTTTAGAGACTAGATAGGATTAGCATGCTTTTTATGCAAACAAATTTGGCAAAAGCATTCTACTTTATTGCTTTCAACTTTTGTGGATTTAGCTTTTATTCTTGTGCTAAAAGATAAAGTCAAGCTTAAACTTTTCTTGGAAAACTTAGCATGCTTGCCAAATCAAGGATGAGAGGGCGAGTTAGGGTATAAAACACTTTATTTAAGGCTTAAATTTAAGCTAAATAGAATTAACACACATCAAATATACCCAAATGGTCAAACTAGGTTGTGGAGTGATCAAATTTAGCATATGGAGTCAAGGTTTGGAAAGCCAAACTTGGAAGGAATAAGCCTAAACATAGCCACTCGAATTAGAGTTTTGAAAAGAGTCAAACTTAAACCTCTCATGAGAAATGGACTTCCTCAACCAAGCTACCACATGTCACCCTAGGAGACAATCCACCTGCACAACACTGATCTTGACCCATCATTCTTTCTTCCATTGGAACCAAGAAACCACCCCACCATTACACACTTGGAACCATAAAATTCTTGTGCCTGCCATACATAGAAACTACTAAGTGTAGAGATTACCAAAAAAACAATCTTCCTCCAAATAAACAAAAAGAAGGAAAGACTAATCATGAAGGGAGGTAGCATCAATATATCTTATAAAAAAGCAAAAAGCAGGAAAGACCGATCATCTCGCATGTAGGCAAAAGTAGTCTCACTGGACTCGCTCATTTACAAGGAACCTGAATATATAAATATCAAAGATCTTTGTCATGTGGACCCTAGATCTCAAGCTCCAGAAAAAAAAACCAAACTGCCAGGAATAGCAGTTTTATCCGACTCTTGTGGAACTCGCTCTGAAATAGGCTGTGATCACTGTGAATGTTTGGATGCATCTGTAATGAAACCAGACTGATGAAATCTTGCTGGATCTTAACCCCCTAGTTGCGTTGGAAATCTAGGGGTTAAAATATAAGTAAAGGACTATTTTGTTGAGTGATTTGACATCATAAGTGAAAAAGTTAACAGTTGTTTTACTGTTGTTATAACTGTTGTAAAAGTGAGTTTTCAGATCTGGTTTATGCATGATAAGATTTCCCTAGAGGTATGAAACTTATCAAGTCACTTTGGTATCTTTTCTCCTTGAATTTCCTAGAAGATTGGACTGTTAAGAAGCAAAATAATGTTCTCTTTCTGCCACTGTTTTATTTTATTTTTCATAACAGCCTAATGTTGAAAATTCAGAGTTAAGACCTGGGAAACTTCTAGTCAAAAAGGAAAAGTTTTTGTTTTGCATTTAGACTCATATAGTTGAAAATTATTCTCCCATGAATAAAAGGGGGTCTCAACATCTGTGATCTTACGTGGATAAACTGAACCTTGTGTGGGAAGGTGCTCAATTGCTGGCTAAAAACCAACAACTCACTACGAGGAACAACTTGAGGATTAACATATGCCAAAGGTGCAAAGAAAGAAAATTTGATTAGAATGAACCAACTTCATTTGGGATCCTTCATCTTGAACAATGTAAGACAATACTTCTCTCCTATTCAGTAAGAAGGCTTCTCGGACATAGGTGTAGGTGATTTGATTCTATTATGGTAAGACGTTAGACACCAATGAATTCCTTTAATATATTGGCCAGCAACATTAATAGTTCAAGAAAAGGTGAATTGGCAGAGGTTCTAAGACAAAGAAAAATCTGGTCAAAGAGGTGATCAAACATTCCCAGATGGGGAATATAGGGAGCATGTAATTATGAGGTTAAGAAGGCATTTGAACTCCATTAGTGTACGCAACAAGACCTTGAAAATGATAAGATTTGGAGAATAATATGGGATCCATCTTGTGGCCTAAGATCAGTGCCTTTCTATGGCTGGTATCCCACAAAATAATTTGTAACCTGCAAAAAAATATGAACAAGGGAATATACAGGGCTCTCAAGATGGCCTAATTGTGAAAAAGAGGAAGGGATACAGGATCATATTCTAAAGGAATACCTAGTGGCAGTAAATTTATGGGAAAAAGGAGGCACATCTTTCAACAATCTCTAGAGGTAGGGGAAATCCTAGTAGAGTTCATGAAAGGATGCAAACCCTCAACTTTTGTTAACAAAATACTTAATTAGATCCTGAATATATTACAAGATTGCTCATTTGCAATCTTTGGAAGAAAATGAATGGCATAATTTATAAAGGGGAAAAAACAACAATCGTGGACAATGATAAAAAATAATCTATGTGAAATAATTGACATGGGAAGATGGGAAAAGGATGAAAAAAAGTTGATAAACAATGAACAATCTATTATTTGGTCCTTTGGGATTAATATGAATTTCAATCCCTGGACCAATCATACTTTTCCTTTTAGAGTAAACTTTCCTTCCAAATGGATACTCTCAAGAATATGCCATATTAAACTTCATTTTGACATAGAATCAAAAGGAAACCCTAAGGATTTAGGGAGTGGAGGAGGCCTCAGGTATGATTAGGGAAACCTTATTTATATCTATGCCTTTGTAGGAGGATATGACAAATAATTCGGTAGGAATGTAGTAGTTGAATATGACGTAAAAATAACAATTGTTTTGGGCATGGCCAAGCTTGTTTTTGAAAGGGACCCCACATTGGTCATTAAAACCCTTAAGAAGCTTAGCCAGAGTGCCTCTCTTGATTCTCTTTCTCTTAACTAGTTGTTGACAATTATGATAGAAGGATTAGGAGCCATGGTTAGATGCTTTGATTCCTTACTTCCATCCCATGTCTGAAGGTCCTCCAATAAGTTAGCAAACCTCCTAAAAGATGGAGTCAAATAGTAGGGGGAATACTAGAAGGATTATGGCTTAACATTCCCCTAGGTCCCTTTAAGGATAGTTTCCCTACTATAGCTAAAGAGGATAGCCATAACATGTTCCCAACAAATGGTCTCGACTCCACAAATGGGGTGTTAAGTATGAGTAACTATGAAGGTAATAGAATGAGTGAATAACTACTAGTTTTGGAGGTGTATGCTCAGCACATGGCTCACCATGAAATTAATATGGGAGATTGCCATAGTAGGTAAACTTCACACCTTAATGAATACATTTGCATGCAAAGAGATCCAAAGGTATAACATGCCACCCTTTGTCACCATGGATAAGGCAGAACAAAGGGACAAGAGTAGAGGCAGGGGAAATATGATGGTAATTGTGATGGCACTTGATTTTCATTCTAGTTGCCTAAGAGGTAATGACTATAATTGGGAGAAAGTTGAAGTTTGAACCTGTAGGAGATACCTTTTGTTGTTGGAGAATATAATGGCCCTTTATTTTGACCTTGTTTTCTTATGATTCATGGTCTTAGCATGAGATGATTTAGATACTATGTTTTTCAATACATTGCTTTTATTTGAGACATCAAATGAGATATTAATATTGGTTTTTATTACACTAACGAACATAGACTAATTTGAAGAGTTATTCATTTATATAGATGGGTATGTATGGGATGTTGATGGAAAAATGTTTTAAAGTTCAGGAGTAATGATCTCTAGTTTTACACATGATGCACACCCCCACAATGATTGTTTATAATTCTGATATTACCACATATATGATATGATAATTGCACTTTAGGTTAGAGCATGTGATTATCGTTAGCTAGATTATTGGTTAGAAGATGACAATGATTTATGTGATAAACAATTTGCACTTTGGCTTATAGCATGTGATTAATGTTAATTGAAAATATTTTTTGGAACACGAGTCTTAAATTGGACAGCCAATGGACTTTAATCACCCAACCAATCATTGGTCACTGCAATAAACAGAGTTTCTTTCTTTTGAAACAATTCAAAGCATGGGCGTACAATTACGTGGAACAGTTTAATATTTCATCATGAGATTACAAATATTTTAATGCTTGGAAAAGGTGTTCATCCACCACCTAGATCTTCAAGACAAGACACTTCTAATGTTAAAACAGTGAGTTATTTTGATGCTTCTTCCACTTGCAACATAAGTTGAGGGGAAATAGTATTTTGTTGCCCATCAATGAAGCCAGACAACGATGGGGATTAGAGCCATGGGAGTTGGTGTTCTTGCCCATCGTCTCAAACTTGAGCACCACATGCCCATACAATTCCAATCTAGGGCTGAAAGTCGGTCTCTAACAAAACACTTCATATCATTCGACACATAGGAGTCACCTACTGATCCGATAAAGACAATAGAATGCTAATAGATTTGGAATTCTTTTACTAACTCTCAGCTGCCTTGAAAATGCATTCAACTCTTGCCAGTGCTTCTGTTCAAGTTGTGCAAGATGTAACTTTCTTATCCGAGTTGTGCAGGATGTAACTTTCTTATCCAATCTTCTAAGCAATCCAACACTCTTGGTGTCACTTTCACATAAAAATAAACAACAAAATCTTTTATAATTCATGGTATATACCATCTCCATGATGCTTTTTCTTCTACAATGAAACGATTTAGACTAATTAAACTAGAATGTTAAGATGAAAATGTTTTACATAAGGCTAGTAATAACCATATTATTGTAAAAGAAACATAATAGGTTTTAATATAGAGAACAATTACAGACATGCTGCCTAGATGGAAAAAAGATAGAAATGATGTTTCAGAGGTGATTGGGATCTTCATTCTTTCTTTGTAGCATTTTTGGAGTTGGTGTAGCTACCACATAGAGTTTGCTCTATTTTGGCAGCTTCGACTTGTCACATTGCTCTGTATCTACATATGGTATAAGATGAACCTTGGCAAGTAGAAGTTGGAACTACTTGGCATCAGTATAGGCTTCTAGAGAATTTCTTTCTTCTACTAGATCTTTACCTTCACTGTTTGAACAGAACACCTCAAGGTCTTTTAAATGAGAGCTTATTTTATCATGGTCCAAATGTGATAGAATACTCTCTTCCAATTTGGTGAATTTCTCTTCAGAGTTTTTAATTTTATCTTGCAACTATTGTACCTGGTTTCCATATTTCAAGTGTAAACTCCATACTGTGGGCGATCTTTTCATGACTTCATCTTTCTCTTGGCTATCCTCTTCGAAGTGGGCAATTTGCAGTGAAAGTCTCTATATGTCAGCGTCTGCTACCTTCTTCTCATTGAGAATAATATCACATTCTCTTTTTGCTGATGCAAGCTCTCTCTCAGCCACTCATCTCAATTTTCATCTGTCTTTGATTGGATACAATGTCTGTAAAAGCAGCATTGTGCCTTTGGAATTCAGCCTCACATTCCTCTGTATCCTTGGAGATTTTTCTTTCAAATCAACCATAGATTTTGCTCTACTAAATTTTTGTTGGAGTTCATTTCTCCCTTAACACTGCTTCAGCTGCTTCCACTCTAGCCATCCTCAAGATCTCTTTCTCACCAATTTTTTCATTTAAATCGGATATCCTCTGCTCCTTATATTCTGAACAACTCTTGTTCATGACATCAAGTGCAACCATTTGTGTGTGCTTGGACTCTGGAGAGATTGAAGGTCTTTTGGAAGAGATTCCATTTTGGACATATCATTCCCTAAGAGGAAATATGTCGGTTATGTATTCTGTACCTTATCAGGTTGTTTTCTTCAATATTCAATGTTATAGAGATTGTTCCATTTTGGCAGCTTCGACTTGTCAGCTTGCTCTGTATGTATGTATGGTAAGATGAACCTTGGCAAATGGAAGTTGAAACTGTTTTGCATCAATACCAGCTTCTAGAAAATCTCTGCCTTCTACTATATTTTCATTTACTTTTTGAACAACTCACCTCAAGGTCTTATGAATAAGAGTCTCTTTCATTGTGGTACAAATGTAATAGAATAGTCTCTTCCAATTTGGTTAATTTCTCTTCATTCTTTTTAGTCTTATCTTGCAAGGATTGTACCTTGTTTCCATACTGAAATTTCAGGAATTTTAGTTTGTATTTCTGTCAAATTTATCTTTGCTCCGTGTTTAGTGATTTGGAATAGTATCCTGCTACCTCGTTGTTCCTCTCTCGCARAGAATTTTCTCATGATTTGATTATGGGGTGAAATCCTCATTTCTTTGTCCCTCACAGTAGCACAAGTATTGTCGTGGCTTAATTGTTGTTTGTTGGCTCTGTTTTGTTTGAGTTTGAGGTGTCTAGGCTTGTGGCAATAGTAGTGGGTGATCTATTTCTTAGATTTTGGCTCATTGGAACTCTGTGACACCTATGCTTCTGTGTCAGCTGTAGATTTTCTTATTTTGGACTGTTACATTGCTCTTTCTTATCCAAATGCAGCTGGGTGTTGATTTTACGATATGGCAAATGGATTTTCATTACAGAATAATATCAGATTTTTCCCATTATGCGTCTCTGATCTGGTTCAGTCCTTGTTGAAGTTTTCCATAGAAATTTGCCTCTTTTGTCCCCCCAAAAAAACCCAGGAATGAGTTTAAATCATGCACTGTGAAATGGTATTCTGCCTTTATATTGTAATGGTATTATCATATTTTCTTTCAAGTGTTATTAGATTTTTCTTTTTAAGAAGTTGCCTAAAATCTCTGTTATTTTTTTTCTTCTGTATATTACATTCTAGTAGAATGTCGCCTTGACACCATTAATGGTAACAAAATGTTATCTTTGATATATTTAGTGCACCACCGATAGAAATCAAAAGGCAGCATGGATTTATCTAAACCTTTAGTTTTGCCATTAATAGAATTCATAATTTCTTCAGGGAGATTTAGAACATCGGTTTTAGTTATTTGATGTGACTCAAGGCAGAGTTTCAGGCCTGTCATATGAAGAGCAAACCAATGTAGCTTTGGAAAAACAAAGTAATTACTTACAGATCCTTTTACTGAAGTCTGAGACCCTTAGTTTCCATAATTCTCTAGAAATCTCAAATTCGGATGATGCATTATATTTGCCAGACGTACTTCAAAGAACCTAAGTGAGATCTCGAACAAATAACTCTCTTAAGAAGTAAAACAGAGTAGCGCATATGCAATTTCAAATGGTATGGTTTCTATTGCATGCTCGCATCCTATTAATCTATCCCCTGTTTAAGTCAGATTGTAGCAATCTTGTGGTTACCCCTGTCTGGTGTACAAACAACTCCCTTGAGGGGAAACAATATGCACACCATTATACCTTACCATTAGATTTGACAGATTGCTACTTTTTTAGGATTTTGCGACCTTGTTTCGCATTGTTTGAGAAAACCAAGAATTGAATAGAAAACTCTGCTACAGATTTCTAAATACTAAACCAAAACACCAGGCTTGAGATTCCCACAAGCTGCTTATTTGACTCAAACATCATCTTTTTGTTTCTTTGCCACAATTTCCTTTACTTCTGGCAAGTACTATGTTCAGATAATCATTAGTCATATATCTTGTAATTTCCATTTTTCTCAGATGACAAACCAATTCATTCTCTCCWTAATGTTTTGTCCTCTATGTATTTGTTTTGTTCTTCTTGTTGGAAGAAGTGCAAGTTGATGCATGATCCTTTGAAAAACTTTGCAGAGAACCCAAAAATGAGCCTGGGGTTGATTTTTCTCCATTGTAGGTTGCATCCAAGATTACAAAAATTTCAGATCAGCTTCCTAATCGAATTTATATGTATATTTGAGATTTTGATTTCTCCTTGCCTAAATGTCGAAATAGATTTCTTATCGTTATTTTCCATGCATATCAGTGCAAGAGCTGTTGTGGTAAGAACTAGAAATGATTAGATACAAATATTAGATTTATATCCTACCTTGTCATCCTCCTGAATTCTGATGCTAATCAGTTACGAGTTACCTTGATATGAGATCTAGGATACTCCTAAATGCTAGCTCCATTAATCTGGTAGACCTATCGGTGGTTGTAGAGATATTTCTGCATACCTGTGTTAACCCTTGTTGTCTTAAGTTTCAACTTGGTTTGGAAATGGTGGAATCATTGTCAAGAGAAGACTGTATCCACGGCTTCAACAATTCTGGAGCATTAGGATGGAGCATTAGGTTTGTTGCTATCAGTAAGAAATAGCTGGAACATTCCCAGATCTTCAATGATCAAATGGAGAGTGCACTTGGAGCTAATGTTACAAGTGTTGGGCTCAAAATAAACTTGATCTGTGCTTATTGAGGTGCTAGTTGCATGAATTTGTTTGGCATTTGTTGAGGTCGAATGAGGATAGTACCTTTAATATGAACAAGTGGGTGTGACATCAAATGTTTGAAGAGCAACAAACCAGCAATGGATTCAATCTTTATTAGAGAATTTCATCATAAACATGAAAGTCTTGTAATTGTGCACTCGGGATCCATGGTACACCATAAGACAAGAAAATCTAAAGATTCATATTGGCTGACCTAAATCATAAAGGGAGGGATAACCTTTCGCAACATACAATAGGGATAACCTGCCCCAACAAATACTAGGGCCATCCTGTGTCTAACGAAGCCTAGGGATGACTCATCTTGATTTTGCAAGTGATAAGTATTTACTATTTATACACCTGTTGATGTTTATTCTGTGGTTAGTTCGAAACAAAAGCACATTAATTGAATGATTTTGGTTTTATCCTATGTTTCTTGGTGGAGAAGACAATGATCGAGTTAGCCCCTGTTGGCGCATGCTTTTGATGACATTTCTACTCATTAGGCTCCAAGATGTGCTTTTGCTTGTGCAAGAGGGAAAGCTAGCATGCGCTAGCTTTCCCCCACAGCGGGATGATGTTGTTTGAGATGAGCTCATGCTTGTGCAAGAGGGAAAACTAGCACATGCTAGCTTTCCCCCATGGTGGGATGATGTTGTCCAATATGGGATCGTGCTTGTGCAAGAGGGAAAGCTAGCTTGTGCTAGATTTCTCCTATGGTGGGATGATGTTGTTCGAGATGGGCTCGTGCTTGTGCACGGTGGGATGATTTTGTTCAAGATGAGCTCATGCTTGTGCAAGAGGCAAAGATAGCATGCGCTATCTTTCCCCCATGGTGGGATGATGTTGTTAGAGGTGAGCTCGTGCTTGTGCAAGAGGGAAAGCTAGCACACGCTAGCTTTCCCCCACGGTGGGAAGATGTTGTCCGAGATGAGCTTGTGCTTGTGCAAGAGGAAAGTTAGCACGTGCTAGATTTCCCCCACGGTGGGATGATGATGTTTGAGATGGGCTCGTGCTTGTGAAGAGGGAAAGCAAGCACACACTAGCTTTCCTCCACGATGGGATGATGTTGTTTGAGATGAGCTCGTGCTTGTGCAAGAGGGAAAGCTAGCACGTGCTAGCTTTCCCCAATAGTGGCATGATCTTGTCTGAGATGAGCTTCTGATTGTGCAAGAGGGAAAGCTAGCACGCGGTAGCTTTCCCTCGTGGTGGGATGATCTTGTCCGAGATGAGCTCGTGCTTCTGCAAGAGGGAAATCTAGCATGCGCTAGCTTTCGCCCATGGTGGGATGATGTTGTTTGAGATGAGCTCGTGCTTGTGCAAGAGGGAAAGCTAGCACGAGCTATCTTTCCCCCACGGTGGGATGATGTTTTCCGAGATGAGCTAGTGCTTGCACAAGAGGTAAAGATAACACACGCTAGCTTTCCCCCGTGGTGGGATGATGTCCTAGATGATATCGTTCTTTTGCAAGAGGGAAAGCTAGTAGGCGCTAGCTTTCACCCACGGTGGAATGATGTTGTCATAGATGAGCTCGTGCTTGTGAAAGAGGGAAAGCTAGCACGTGCTAGCTTTCCCCCACGGTGGGATGATGTTGTCCATGATGAGCTCGCGCTTGTGCAAGAGGGAAAGCTAGCACACGCTAGTTTCTCCCACGGTGGGAGGATTTGTCTGAGATGGACTCGTGCTTGTGCAAGAGGGAAAGATCGCATGCGCCAGCGTTCCCCCACGGTGGGATGATGTTGTCTGAGATGGGTTCTTGCTTGTGCAAGAGGGAAAGCTAGCACACGCTAGCTTTTCCCCAAGGTGGGATGATGTTGTCGGAGACGGGCTAGTGCTTATGCAAGAGGGAAAGCTAACATGCGCTAGCTTTCCCCCACGATGGGATGATGTTGTCCGAGATGGGCTCGTGCTTGTGTAAGAGGGAAAGCTAGCATACACTAGATTTCCCCCACAGTGGGATGATGTTGTTTGAGATGGGATAGCACACCCTAGCTTGTGCAAGAGGGAAAACTAACACATGTTAGCTTTCCCCCATGGTGGGATGATGTTTTCTGAGATGGACTCGTGCTTGTGCAAGAGGGAAAGCTAGCACGCGCTAGCTTTCTCCCATGGTGTGATGATGTTGTTCGAGATGGGCTCGTGCTTGTGCAAGAGGAAAATCTAGCACTCGCTAGCTTTCTGCCACGGTGGGATGATGTTGTTCGAGATGGGCTCGTGCTTGCGCATGATGGGATGATGTTCGAGATGAGCTCGTGCTTGTGCAAGAGGGAAAGCTAGCACGCCCTAAGTTTTCCCAAACAGTGGATGACGTTGTCCGAGATGAGCTTGTAATTGTGCAAGAGGGAAAGCTAGCACGCGCTAGATTTTACCCAACGATGGGATGTTGTTGTCCGTGATGAGCTCGTGCTTGTGCAAGAGGGAAAGCTAGCACACGTTATCTTTCCCCATTAGTGGGATGATATTTTTCGAGATGAGCCCGTGCTTGTGCAAGAGAGAAAGATAGAACACACTAACTTTCCCCTACGGTGGAATGATGTTGTCAGAGATGAGCTCGTGCTTGTGGAAGAGGGAAAGCTAGCATGCACTAGCTTTCCCCCATGGTGGGATGATGTTTTCCAAGATGAGCTTGTGCGGGTGCAATAGGGAAAGCTAGCACGCGCTAGCTTTTGACCATGGTGGGATGATGTTGTCCGTGATGAGATCTTGCTTGTGCAAGAGGGAAATCTAGCACACACTAGCTTCCCCCCACGGTGGGATGATGTTGTCTGAGATGAGC
>SNQJ01S0019667.1:0-14889 GCA_010110895.2 Picea sitchensis
AGTCTGATTTCTCCATTCTTCTTCTTGACATGAACTAGGTTAGCCAACCATTTAGAAAACCTCAATGAAACAATAATCTTTGCATCAAACAATTTCTTCACTTCTTTCTCAATTAAAGGCAGGAGCAATGGATTTATCCTTCTTAGCTTTTGTTTGAAGGGTTTCTGATATTCTTTGATTGGGATTGTATGTTGGATGATGTGTGTATCATATACTTTTAGTTCGCCATATCTCCATGCAAACACATCAGAGAATTCCTTGATCAATTTAAGATACCTTTCTTTATTTTCAGGGGTTAAAGACTTAGACAATTTGATGAATTTTGGTTCATTTTCAGTTCCAATGTTGCATTCGTCTGCCTCACTATCATTAGGAGTCACTTTGGGATTCTTTTTCAAATCATTATTACCAAAAATATTCTCAAGAGGAACCAGACCTTTTGGGATGCAATTATTTTTCAACTGAATTATCTCCTTTCCAACTATAACATTTTGATAGTCCTGTGAATTTGGAGTCAAACCTGCATTTTCCTCTTCAACAAACATATTTTCTTCATCAATATGTGTGTTTGGAAATTCATATGACATTTGAAGGAACCTAATGAATTTTTTTTCGTCTTCAAAGACCTGCCAGTATTTGATATTGTCGAGGACTGATGGCCTTTGTTTGATTTCAATATCATACTTCTTATTTGGATGAATAGGAATTTTGAGAACATCGACTGGGGTATATAAAGCATCAGCAATCATATTCTTCCCCCTTGGTATCAATGATATACCATACTCTATGAATCCTTCCAAATAAATAAAACACTGCATTCTTGTATGCCCTCATTCTAGGGTGTTTGGTCTGATAAATGGCCTTAAATTGATTAATTACTAGCTCAAAATCACCATGCACAACTATTCTCTTAGACCTCAAGTCTTTCAAATTATTTAGTCCTAAAATTAAAGCCTCATATTCAACTACATTGTTTGTACAATCAAAAGACAACTTAAAAGAACAGAGTTTTGAAGCACCTTTTGGAGGGACAATCCAAACACATGCCCCGACTCTTTCTTTAATGATAGCTCCATCAAAATCCATGTTCCATAGCCCATCATCTTCATCATATTCTTGATCTGAACTGAGTTCTTCCTGCAATTGTTCACCTTTCTTCTCTAGAATTTTAGGTTCATTATTGTCCTCCTCTTCAAAATAGAGATCATTATAAAAAATGGAAGCCCCAGTATCATTGTCAAAAACATAAATAGGGTGATTATTAGGCCTATCTGGACTACTTACCATGTATTCCAATTGTGTTTCTCTATACAGTCTCCTTTGTTTCCCAAACACTAGAATTGTTGCATATGACATGTCCATTTGCAAGGTACCCTTTAATTTTGTTGCCCAAGACCTAGATAATAACATCCCAAATTTAGGTGGAATATGATCAACCACCACATCCATAACAACACTTTTAGATGGGATCCGAGTTAAGGTTAAAAAAAGATATTTAATCAACCCCAAGCATTTAACCTTCCTTGAATAAAATGAAAATAGATCTTTATATGTCCTTGTGACGTCCAATCAAATATTTTCCATAACCACCTTTGGCATCAAATTGTGGGATGCCCCAAAATCTAACATTGCATTATGTAGGGTCATATCATGAAAATTGAGACTGATGTAAAAAGGAGGTACTTCATCATTATCATTGTCTGCCTCAACCCGAGGACCAAAAAGGAAAGTAGAATGATCATCATGAATATTTAGAGTGCCATATGTCTCTCCCATTTTCAACATATTCATAGTATTACCTCTATATTAAGTATTATTTATAAGTTCATTAAAATCCATTGACAATTTTAGCTTAGAGATTTCACTTTCAAGATTAAAAGGAGACTGAGACTTTTCTACCTCTTTGATGTTAACATGATTATTTCCATCTTGAGCTTTATTTGGAGCATCATCTTTTGGAATATATTTCTCTGGCATGTATTTCCTTGGAGGATCCTTCCTCTTTTGACTGGTAGAGGGTTGATCAACTTGAACTTTATTTGGATTGACCACTACATTTTTTTTTTCTGAGATTGTATTGTTTCTGAAATTCAAAAATAACATTTTGATACCCCTGTCTATATTCTTCTAAATCCATCAACAATACATTATCTTGTTCTTGCATAAACATGTCATGATCTTCTTTAGTCAAATAGACTTCAAAATCATCTTCATAAAAAATATGGATTTGAGCTTCAGATTGTTCAGTAAAATCTTCAACATAATTTTCTTGAAATGGAGGTCTAATTTATCAATTTCCTTGATTTCTTTGATCTCGTTGTCTCACTTGAGGAACTAGAGGTCTCCTGAAGTTTGGATTTCTTATTTGAGGTTCTTGTATTTCTCTAGTAACAACTCTTTTATCCAAAGTAAACTTTACTACTAACCTATCCATAGTTTTCACCATGATATCTAACTTTGCATCTAAAGATTGAGAGGATGAAAGCTAATTTTCTTATTTAACTTTATTTTTCTCAGTTTCAATTTTATTTTTATTTTTTCAGATGCCATTAAATTTACTTCTACCTCTCTAGCATCAATCATCATATAAAATAAAGTCGAATATCTTCTCTCTCTTAGCAACAAATCAAAATCGCTACTAAAAGCATCAACATAGTGCAATTGAGTAGCTCCAAGAGGGGGTTTAACTTGGTCTAGGATTGAATTGTACACCTTCATGAACCTAGTAGAAAATTCTTGCACTGTCTCAGTAGGATCTCTGTTTAAACTGTTGAACTGTGTCAATAGTTTCAATGGATTTTTCTTATTTTCCCATTTTCTAAGAAAAACTTGTTCAAAACCCAAAAAATCAGGAATACTTCCTGTTGCAAGTCCCTTAAACCATTTCTTGACTTCTCCAGAAAAAATTTGTGCAAATAGTCTCATCTTATCATATTCATGGTCAACTTCATCTAAATCAATTAAATCATTAAATCTATCTAAATGTTGTTGTGTTATGATATCTCCTTTTGCACTATATGTTTTAATTCTTTCAGAATAGTTTTGGGGTAAGTCATTTAGTTGAGTAGGGAGAACAAGAGGGGAAAACCTAGCAGCCATAACTCTAATAGGACTCTGACTTGGAGTTGAAACCTGGCTTGAAGCTAAAGCCTTTAGAGAACTGACACCAGCATTTGGGGAATTTATAAAAGGAGCAATAGGAAATAAATACTTAAACTTCTTTATATCAAACATTGTTTTACTTAAATTTGATTTTGACTTTGGTTCCGATAAGAGATTTCTCAAATTTTAAAACAAAAGGAACATCTTCAAGACTTTTTACTTCATCTTTTGGAAAGGAAAAAGTTCTTTCTAAGAAAATGGTATGTGATTCACATGACTTCTTCTGACTTTTTCGAATAATCTTCTCAGGATCAAAAGAAACTTTTGGAGGATTTGGATCGGGATTCTTCCTTGTATAAATCTTCTTGGGAGCCAAAATTTTCAGTGGGGTCACCTTTTTCAACTAATCTTGGCAATGTAATCACTAGGGTAAAAGTATACAACCAAATTTTGTGTCTGACTCTTTGTCTACCCTTAGGAATCAGATTTGAAACTTTGTCATTCTTACCTAGGGAAGATTTCACCTTTGCTTCTCGACAATGACACCAAAATGTTATCACACTATAATTTTCCTTGGCTATGGAAGAAAAACCCAGAGGTAACCACAATCTAACTTGAATATTG
This sequence comes from Picea sitchensis, assembly GCA_010110895.2. NCBI lineage: Eukaryota > Viridiplantae > Streptophyta > Pinopsida > Pinales > Pinaceae > Picea > Picea sitchensis. The sequence goes on from SNQJ01S0019667.1 coordinate 3,727, forward strand.
GAAGCTAGCCCTTCCAACCCAGAGAGGGCTCTCTCTGATAAATTATCCATAGGAAAGAGTGGTTATTTAATAAACACAATGGATAGATCTTGAATTGGGTGAGGTTTTCAAAATATGGTGGAAGGGTTGAGTGAAATGCCCATTGGGCATGGAGTCATAATAAAGATATGTCAAATCAAAGCTTTCAAAACTGGTTAATATGAACGAAGGAACTTCAAAGGATAGGTATCTAGCAATATGTCAGTCATCATAGCTATTGTAGTATGGTGGTGAGAAGAAATTAACACATCAATTATAATAGAACACCTGCCAGTAGATGAATTTTGTTACAATATCATAATATTAATACAGGAAGTTGAATGTGAGATGAAGATCATCAATGATCAATTATATATCTATAATAATTAATTCAAAATAGAGGAATAAACATAATGATGAACAATATGGAAAAGATTCACAAAGAAAACACATTGCAGATTACCAACACAAGAATCTTTGAGACAAAATGTCTAAGAATTTCTTCTCAAAATCTTTTCATTAACACTAAAAAACATATACAACAACCAAAGAGTCTTTTTTCTCAAGTCCCCAACCCCTTCACCCTCGTTTCCTTCACCATATATAGAATTACATTACATTCTAACTCAATAGAGTCAAAATCTTTAGGGTTTCTCATTCTAGAAGGATTTGCAACTGATTACTAACTAATTGCTAACTAATTTCCACATACTCCTATATTTTAGGGTTTAAATTCTTGACTAACTTATACAACCATAACATATTTTGATTCCATATATTTAATGGAAAAATATTTTATCTTTCAATCCTGATGATGACTTGACAATCTCATCACATTTGGTCATTGAATATGCTTTGATATGGGTTGACTGTGTGATTTCGCAGCAACCAAGAGACTTGCTGCGAAAATTTTGTTTTCAATAGTTTCATAGAAAATATGGTAAAGTTTATATGAAATCTTTGTTCCTACTACTGATGTTGCAAAAATTCTCCAGGATTGATCCAACATCTCCAAAACTTGAGCTGACATCAAAAAACCAAAACATGATACCTATTGAATATTTCCAAATCATTCCACTAGCACTTGAGCTAGCATATCCAGATTCTTCCTTGCAATTTTTTCCTTGTTCAACCTATCCTTTTACTGTAATGTTATATTATGTATGTATAGGTTTTTTACTTATCTGTGTAGCAGAAAAGATATATTAACCATCCTCATGTTGTTTTCCAAGGCTCCTTCACACAAATCCAAGTGTTCTGCTATCTTTCTCTTTATTTGTTTGTTTTCTTCCCTTAGTTGTACAATCACAACCTGAGCTTCTTTTAATTGTTTCCTTAGTCTCTTAATTGTCATCTTGTCTTCTTCCGAAGGAGATTGAACTTCAACAACTTCTTCAGCCACACACTGAACATGAATCTCATATTTGGTCTCTTCATCATGAGTTTGTCTCCTTGTTGTTGATATGGTCACATGTCTGCTAGGTTTTTCTTTGTCAAGTACATCTGGAATGAACATCACTTTTTTACCTAGTGGAGGTTGTACTTCCAAAATATCCTTAGCTTCATGACATGGAGATTCCTCATCTGCAGGAATCAATTTCTTCACAACTGACCTAGTTAGGGGTCTCTTGGGTTTTCCCATTTCGGCTGCTTCAAAAGTGAAAATAATATTTTTTCCTTTCATCTTTCCTTTTTTACTGTCATGGTTTTCTTCAATTTTTTCAGTTGTATTTATACCCTTTTCCTTCTCCTTTGATCCTTTGCCAAGAGAAATTATGGTTGTAGTCTCAAGGGTTTCAATTACAACAAGTTGTTGTTCTTTATTATTTCCTCTTTCACTTTTTAAACTACTATAAGTTTGTTTATCATTTGTGGAAGGGGTACTTCCCTTAAAAGGTTGAGAAATAATGGCCTCTACACAAAAAATTTCTATGGACAAAAAGGAACCCCATTCTCCATTTGTTTTCCTAATCTCCTCAAGGACTAAAAGTTTGATAAGACTAAAATGAAAGAGACTAGGTTCAACTTGCTTAGACTTTGCTTGTACTTTGTCAGCATCTTCCCTAAGCTTCTACAAAGATAATATGGAAGATTCATATATTTCTTACCTATGAAATGCATGAGTAGTCTGATATGGTACATGTACACCATGTTGTAATTCCCCTCACAAGTGAAATATCTCTGGATTACTCGCAACAGCTTGTCATGGTGTTATATTATATGGTTCCTTGGCACCCCTTTCGACAGGTTTTCATTCTGATATTATGGATTAAAATAATCATTACAGTATGAAGAATCTAAGGTCATCCCCTTAAACCACTTCTCACCTTGCAGAAGCATTTATGAAATTGTTGCAATTGTCTGCTATGTGACCTGAAATTCCAGTGATCAAACTCTTGCTTTGAATCCATAAAAATTCAAGGAAAATTGCTTGGCTACCTCCATGTGACCTCCTTGCAAATTTTCACAGAAGGTGAGGAATCCCATTGTTTGAAAATATTCTCTAAAGATGGGATTTAAATCCAACAATTGCAGACCCTGGGTTTCGAACCTTGTTATATCACCTCCCTTGTATATCTTCTTCTTTTGCTTGTCATGCTTGTAGTGTTCCATGGATGTTGGTGGAGAGTGATATGATGCTAGTGGGCATAGGGGGTAGCAATATTTAAACAATGTGGAGAAAATCCTAGAGGGTTATGATTTATTTAAGAGATAGGTCTTTAGCAGCAAGGAATTTCACAACAAACTGGACAAAAATTTCGTAGCAGACAAGAATTTAGTAGCAAATAAAGATAAAAAAGTTTTGATGGAATATAGGGTTAAAGAAACTGAGAAATCTATAGCAGAAAAAAAATATTCAATGGTGTCCAAGGATGATACAAGGCTTTAGCATTTCATAGTAGACTGAACTTTCACAACAAATGGGTATTTTCGCAGCAAACTACAATTTCTCAACAAACCAGAGTTTTGATGATTTTAAAAAGAAAATAGCCCATAACCCTATAAACCCAATTGACAAGGAAAAAAATGAATCCCATGATTTTCTGACCGTTATGGAGATAGGGTATTTCTGTAGTGATTTGACATTGATAGTTAGTTGTTGCGAAATGCTAAGAGGTTCTACAACAAAATTTAAATTGATTGGTTACAAGTCCCTTAAAGGTACAATTTGGATTGGAAAGCCTAAGTAATATTTTGTACATGTGATATCATGATCCCATGACTCTTTTAAAGACATGATGTAATAAATTTAAGACTCACCCTTTTCAAATGATGACAAACGACTATGGGATAAAAATGTGACAAACTGAATTGACCTTGAACAAGACTAACCACTCACCTATGCCTTGAGATGATGCTATAATTACCTTAGACATGACTCAATTAAACCCAAACTTGATTCATAAGTGAACGGACCCCAAAAAATTGTCATGTAACACTAAACCTAAGACATTCACACATCGTCTTTAAAGACGAAGACATGACCATAAGACTCAACAATAAACAAAACAAAATGTTTTGACTTTGTAAATTTACACATACTAACACAACTGAGATGTGAGGAATCCAACCCTCAAGTACAAGACCTAGCTTGTAGACAAAACAAAATATATCCAACCTGTACCAGTAACCTCTCACAATATGTACCAATCAACCTATACTATCAACCATGTATGTCAATCACTCACACAACATGTACAATCTCAAGTGCATCAACTATGCAAAAGACAACCTATCACAACAATCTGTCACATCAACCTTTCTCCTCTATCAAATCAGATATGATCCCATGGATCTCATGCTCATGATCACAATAGAAATACACAACATGAAGACCATGTTCCAAATACCAACAAAAAAATACCAATTGTATCCCTAAACAATTCTAATATATGCAACAATACTGAACAACCAATACCATTTCAAGATCTAAACCCTAGCTCACAAAACATACCTCAAAAAATATGTCCCATATATATCATAAATAAACTCCAACCATGCATTAAATATTATGCCAATATAACCAGCAATGAGACAATACTAAAATTCAGTAGATTTGCCTCAGATCAACTCTACCACGAGCCCTAAATTCCAAGAGGGCATCCAACATATTTACAAACCAAACACTCAACCAGATTCATAGATTCAACACTACATATATGAAAACCATATATTTTTCTTCTTGTAGCTGTGGATCTATTACAGATATGTTTTTGTAGCCGTGATTATGTTGCCATGATTTTCCTGCTGTAATTCTGTTGTTGCGGTTCTGCTACCATGATTCTTTTGTTGTGGTTTTGTTGCCACTATTATGCTACCGCAGTTCTACTACTGCGATTATGCTACCACGATTATGCTGTCACGGTTTTGATGCCACGATTTTGTTTTCATATTTTTCTTGTCGCGATTCTGCTGCCATGGTTTTTTTGCTGTGATTCTATTGCCGCAGATTTCCTACCATGATTTTTCTACCGCAAATTTTCTCTATCAATAATACCTGCCCAAATAATATTTCACAAATGGATAGTCAATTATGTTCAAAATTCATGCTCATAAGAGACCTTTTTTCTCTTATTTATACTCTCCAAGTAGCTTTCTCTAGGGGTTATCTTATAACCAACTTCCTTCTTTTAAGGCTAACCCACTTCTGACCACTTTGTCCACTTACAACCACTTTATCCCAAAATAGTAATCTCACTACTTCTAGTTGCAACTAATTTATTTTTAATTATTTTCTTTTTGCAACTTAACCCATGATTGCAACCACTTTGACTAGTAAACTTCTTCTAGGAGCTTCTAGAATAAATTGACTTCTTTGACCTTATAGGGGCTTCTAGATAACTCATAAGGGTACACCAACTTCACTAAGCCACATCTCCTCAATCATAAGGAACTACGTGACATACCACATATCATAAAAAATGGAATGACATGTACTATCCATATACAATAGTCTCACCTACAAATTCATTGATATTCATTGCATTATTCCTCAACCAAACTTGTGTTCCTTAACCACACTTCTAGTATTTCTCAACCACTTAACCATTTCTACTTTACAAAGCATATTCCCATGATGGATTTCACCATAAGGGGACCACTTTGAGAACTTTGTCCAAGAGCGTCTTCCCATGAGGACTTTTTCCATAAGGGTACCACTTTGGATTTCATCCATTTGGTACTTCCTATCAGCCATGACATGACATCAATGATACAATTCCCTTAGCATCAACCTTGACATCAATGACAAAATAATCCAACAACAAATACATCAATGGTACAAGCACATCATTATGACAATAATTGACATCAACCATTTGACATCAATGACAACATAGTCAAATAGTCAAATATGCGAAGAGAATAATCATTCCACACAAGAATGTCGATTGAACGGTAAGAAAAAAACAAATATCCACTCAATCTATCATTCACAAGAAGTTGACCAGAATGTCAACCAAGGGAATGACTATAGAGGTCAAGGTTGAGGTGGATACCAAGGTCTAGGTAGAGGAGGACGAGGAAACTTTGGAAGAAGTTGCGGCTAAAGATGATATTACTACTTTAACTATTGGAAAGAAGATGACATCAGCCCAGACTTCCCGATAAAAGAAAGAACTGATTTAAAGTTTTGTAATATTTGCGGAGTAGGATATCACTCCCTATAAGACTATATGATTGTGCTAGAAAAATTCATGACCAAGAGAAATGTAAACCTATTAAATATAGTGTTGAAACAAGATATTTTGAATTTGTTACATAAACTTTTTCCTCACCCCATGCAACTTGCTTGGATTCCCTTTCCATTTCCCTATGTAGACTTGAAGTCCCCTTTTGTACCTTCCAAAGCCAAAAAATCATATTTTTCCACATATATGTGCCCTACTAGTTATACAACAAGCGTATACATAGTTTGGTCCACTAGAACCCGAGTACATTAGGTTTGGTTCTCAAAATAAAAAATTATGTCGAGTTTCCATGCCATGTCACGAGATCCATGATCTTTGGCCTTCCATATACTGGAAATGCTTCGACTCATCCCTTCAGTTTCATTTGAAGGATATAAATTGAGCCATATCCAATCCTTGAGGAGATGGAACAATTCAACTTTGAGAGAAAAGACACTCTGGAGAAATTTCACTTCATATTGAGTCTGCATCCCTTTGTCCTTGAAAGTATGAACTCTTTGTTCATACCCCAAGCTCTTCCTTCTTTGTGATGGAGAACCTCATTGAATCCTTGATATGAGATTTCCTTTGGTGGAGAATTGAAGTGGTGGAGGCCAAGCTGGAGGGACTTAGTTTGTCACCTATATGCTTTTGTTGATCATTTTAATAGAAATTCTCTTTTCTCGTCCAATTGATATCTTGCAAATATTTGAATTATTATTCTATGGGCATATTTGTCATGTATGTTAATGGATTATGCTAATATATATGCTAACATTATATATTATCACCATATGCTTGCGTATCTTGTTTGTTGAGGACAAGTTGCAGGTATAAATATTTGAGTTGCATGCTCAACGGTGGTCTTCATCAAACACCCAGATGAGGTAGGATCTTGGACTTGTCTTGTTAGCATTTCATTTATATAGCATATTTGGGATTAGAGTTAATTTCTACGTGTCATTCTTTTTGTTTTGGTTTACCCCATGCCATAGAGATATTTTCCTAATAACAAAATTGGCGACCATACTGGGGACTTACTTGGTCCAGACGGTTTTTGATTTCGTTGATCGTAGCTCCCGCAATCGACACTTGAAGACCATGGGAAAAATGGCCTAAAATGCACTATGTGGGTGAAAAAACTCAAATGATATGGTAAAATGGTCTATTTTTACTATTAGTAGAAATGTTTTACACACTTCCTATAGTTTGTGCTACATTTTGACCTTATGGACTAATAGTGCAGTGGAAAGAATTGGTTTTTGGAGGTTTTGTCCAGGATTTTTTGCGGTTTCTAGCATCATACCACTCGTTCATGCCTTCGACATGTATATTATTTCACTATCATATAGGATAGTTTTTCACTCCATTTTTCATCCTATGACCATGATACATACACCCTAGGTATGAACCCATTTATTAGCAACACTAAACCTTCTTCCTACTACTAGAATTGTCGTTATTAAGTGGTAGAGGCTCACCAAACATGGGTGCCCTAGTTAGAACCTTTGTGCCAATTGGTGCCCATGCAGAAGTTATTCCATAGGACCGGGAGTTCCTTATAGTTTCGATATGACTTTGCATTCAAGCCCCATATTCTTACTCATAATCATTTTTAACATTACCTATGGGACTCCTCCCGAGTCTTGGTTAAGCTCTTTTCCGAATCTCTAAAAAATGAAAAGATTGTCGAGTGAACTTGTCTCTTTCACACTCGTTAAATGTATTTGAAAGGATGTCTATTTGTTGTAAGTTTAAACCTTTTTTGGAACAATTAGACTACTTATGAAAAAGGAATACTCTAGTCACCATTGGCTAGAAGAGTTCTCTGGGGTATTATTTTATACTTTTTCAGGCCTAGGGGACTAAATCTATGAAAAAGGGAATTATTTGGATTTAAGTTGTAATTGCATTCCATCATCCTACTTGTAGTATTGAGCCTATTTCCGGTTCCTACTTTCTCTCTGTAAGCCTCTTACCTCAACAATTTGCATCACTAGACAAGTAGAGCCTTTGTTAGATCCTTTGCATCTTGACACCTTGTACCCTAAGAGGAAACATCCCCCTGAGTGTTCATGGCACATGCCCTGCATGCACTTCCTTGCATTGAGCATAGGTATGTTCCACTGTTTGGAGCTAGTTTCTTACTAGCGACACTCATTTCCTCTCCTGTATCATAGCATTTATTTTCCTATGATAAAAAAAAAATATGGGTGGGAAAAGAATATTATCTCATATCGACAACAATCATGTCACCTTTCAATATAGCACACAATTTTGAGTCCACTATCATCCAAAGTTTGGGTTTAGCATCATCTTAGGAAGCTGAGCTCGTTACTTAGAGTTTACTCCTCCGACTGGTTATTATTTCAGTCTATATGGAGAGTTTGTTGATGCTTCCTACATCATGAAGTTTTATATTCAAGTCTATGTTTCCTGAGTTATCCATACGTCTCATGATCTTGTTCAAAGGAAGTCTATAATCTTGTGTCGTCCATTTCTCATAACCCTTGATTTTGCATGTCGGTCATACCCTTAGTGTATCTCAGAGTCACATGAAGTTGTAGTCCTACCATGCACCCTAGTCCTACTTTTATTATGACTAGGTAACCTTGAACCCAACAATTGACATCTCCTCATTGGTCATTGACTGGGGGGTTTCCCTTATGTTCGATGACAAGAAATATATTCACACATTGGGATTCGTGTAGTTTCCTGGATTCCATTATACTTATTGGTGGTTTCCTCTCCTTTGTCGACAATATTTATTATTGTATACTATTTAGAGGGTCTCTTTCGTGCACTACTTACATCTACTGCATATGAGAGACGCACAGGGTCATTGGTTTGTGAAAATCCTATTCGTTTGAGCTCCTCCTAATCATCAAGTTATTTCTTTATACCTTGTGTTGATTAATGAGAGATGGCCTAATTCTCTCCTTTCAACAGGTCTCCTTCCATAGACTTCAATTCATATGTTTTGGAAATGAGACCTAGAGTCCTATGAGTACCTAGAGGCTTGCAGTTATCAATGGAAGCTTCTCCCACGATCGACAATTGGGAATACATCAATGACTCTTGATCGATGGATTCTTCAATTGTTTGACCTCAACACCCTTATTCACACTTGTATAATGTACTCGGTGCCTTGATACCTAATTTCATTATGGCTAGGTTTTCTCGCATTTGTTAACGATATACCTTAATGACTGATAATCAAACGAAGTCTCATTGTGTTCGACATAAACTCCTCTATTCAAGTGATGTAGACTTTCACCTTCAACGGATAGTGTAGAATACCTCCAACTTACAGTAGCAACATTCCTAATATGTTGTTGTCTTTCATTGGACCAATACCTATATGACTTCAGTGATCATGGGAGATCATATTGTACTCCATTGTATACATATATCTTCATATTTGTTTTGATACTGGATTCCACTGTGCCTTGTTTGTGACTATGACAACCTATGGCATATATCCTTTTTGCATTGCCTAATCATGGCCATGAAAAACTATTTGATATATTTCCACATGGATATGTAGTGTAATTTAGATTGGAATCCATGTGTACAAAGTCATTATGGATTGTAATATTCTCATGGGTAACCAACAATTCTAGCTAAGTCTCCATTACTCCACTTCTGGGAATTATAATGTATTTCAGCCATCATAGATACTCCTTTGACCTCACACATTAGGGGGCATCTGTTACAACAGAATTTTCATCACCCCTTGCAACTTGCTTGGATGCACTTTCCATTTCCCTATGTAGACTTGAAGTCCCTTTTTGTACTTCTAGAGCCAAAAAGGTATATTTTTCTACATATATGCGCCCTACCAGTTATACAACAAGCATATATGTAGGTTTCTCCACTACAGCCCGCGTACATTGGGTTTGGTCCTCAAAATTAAAAATTATGTTGGGTTTCCATGCCATGTCACAAGATCCATGATCCTTTTGTTGGCAAATTCAGTTAACAGACAACGAATGTTTGTCATTGATGGCAACAGTGAAGATGACAGGAAAACAGAAGACAAGTTCAGAGAGGTAAATGATCGAAAGCAGTGAATGATCGAAGGAAACGAATGAGCGAAAGGTTGAAGAAGAATCTCTGATCGTTGAAGAGGGAGACAGATCTCAGCCGTTAGATCTAAGCACAGGGTCCAACCACCGTTGGATCGAAGAGAACCTGCACGGTCTTTAAACTACAAGGAGAAGTAGGTGTAATCACAATATGCAAATTCACGATGAAATATGAGTCGTCAGATCAAACTTTGATCTGGACCATCAATTCCAGTCACTGTCGGAGTATCGGGGATTGGGACTTTGAAATGTCAAAATCCCTTGACAACAAGAACCCCGAAATCGCGATATGCGATTTCATGATTTAATCGCAGACGTTAAGATAAGAAGTGATCTGGACCGTTGATTTAACTCCCTATTGGAGTTTCGTGGATCGATATTTGGAAGTGACAAGAACATTCACCACAAGGATGTTGATTTCGCGATATGCGATATCGCGATGCAATCACAACCATTGAACTGAGAATGAGATCTAGACCGTTGAGTTTCTTCATGGAGTATCGGGGATCGGGACTTTGAAGTGACAAGAACACTTGACATCAAGAACCCCGAATTCGCGATATGTGAACTCACGATTTAATCGCAGCCGCTGAATAGAGATCAGATCTAGATCGTTGATTTAACTCCTTATCGGAGTTTCGCAAATTGGGACTTTGAAAGGCAAAGAACATAATGTTGATTTCGTGATATGCGAAATCGTGATTGAATCTGAACTGTCAGATCAAGAAATGATCTGAACCGTTGGATCAAGTATTGATCGGAGGGTTACTGTTCTCTCTCACAGTTAACTACTGAGTATTGGATTCTGTTAGCAAAACGGACTCATGATTGCAAGTCATTTAGCGTTTCAGTCGGTCGCTCAATTGCTTAGACAGTTGTCGTATTTTTTCCTAAGGAGTTGGGAAGTTGAACCGTCATGTTCGTGTGTATAAAAGAAGATGAAACAGACTGTGTCTGGTTGGTCGTTCTGTACGTGAAAAAGAATGAAACTGTAAGAAAAGTAGAGGAGAGGATGTGCAGGAGGAGATTGAGTATGATAGCATAATGACAGAAAGAGAAAATGCAGAGTAAAATAACAGAATGAAATGAAAGCAAGAGTTGATGCAGAGAATACTTGCTGAACAGACAGAGGAAGAGAAGAGCAACAGAACAGCGTGCAGAAGACCAGATTTACAGAACAAAGAAAGATTGGTAAGAACTGATTTATCTATAAAGTTGAATGTTTATTTAGCCATTTATATTCTAGGGAGGTTTGGAGGTGCTCGGGAGGACTGTTGTCCTCAGAGGTTCAAGTGGGAGCTTGAACACAGGAAGTTGTAGCTTCCATCTGGTTGTAGCCAGAGAAACCAGGGTGGCAGGGTGGTGCTAGGGAGAACAAGTGTTCTCTA
>SNQJ01S0019667.1:14899-63174 GCA_010110895.2 Picea sitchensis
CTCAAACAAGTTGCAGCTTGTAAAACAGAGGTAGCAGCCTCACATTGAGTTGGTGCTCAATTAAAGATGATGTACAGAACTTAAAAGACTGCCTATCATTTCGAAGAAGAAGAGGTTTTCTCCCTTTATGGGTTTCCTTGTGAAAATCTGTCTCTGTGTATACCTTATGTGTGATTGGTGCTTTTTACTTTTACTTTCCATATGTTGTATAATGTTGATGATCACCTGAAGAAAGTTTAAGAATGCTTTAATAGGCTTAATATTGTTTAAGCTCAAATACAACTGATTCACACCCCCTCTCAGTTGTATCAGTAATTTCAACACCTTTACCTTCCATATACTAGAAATGATCTAAATCGGCCCTTCAGTTCCATTTGAAGGCTATAAATTGATCCATATCCAAGCCTTGAGGAGATGGAACAATTCAACTTTGAGAGCAAAGACACTCTGGATAAATTTCACTTCATATTGAGTTTACATCCCTTTGTCCTTGAAAGTATGAACTCTTTGTTCAACCCCCAAGCTCTTCCTTCTTTGTGATGGAGAACCTCATTGACTCCTTGATATGAGCTTTCCTTTGGTGTAGGATTGAAGTGGTGGAGGCCCATTTGGAGGGACTTAGTTTCTCAATTTCAATATGTGTCATTACAGAAGTTTTTCACCTATATACTTATGTTGATTATTTTAATAGAAATACTCTTTTCTCATCCAATTGATATCTTACAAATATTTGAATTATTATTCCATGGGCATATTTGTCATGTATGTTAATGGATTATGCTAATATATATGATAACATTATATATTATCACCATATTCTTGCATATCTTGGTTGTTGAGGACAAGTTGTAGGTATAAAGCTTTGAGTTGTGTGCTCAACGGTGGTCTTCATTGAACGTCCGGATGAGGTAGGCTCTTGGCCTTGTCTTGTTAGAATTTCATTTATATAGCATATTTGGGATTAGAGTTTATTTCTACATGTCATTCTGTATGTTGTGGTTTACCCCATGCCATAGAGAGATTTTCCTCACAACATAATTCAAAAACTCTCCATATGGTCGCATGATCAGGAGAGGGTAAATATAATTACCCAGAAGCATAAAATAGACAAGGAAAAAGAGTTTTGAATCCTGATCCCGAAAAAGAAGAGAGCATAATGCGAGAAGCACTGAATTTCTTTAAAAATATTGACCAGGATAAATGAAATGAAGGACGATTGAGTATGTAAAACACTTCCTTTGAGGAATTTATACAACTACTAAAATAAAAGCAATCAGTAGGAAGCATTATTGACCTATTGAATATATTGAGAGAATATAAATAAAAAAGAATACCAATAAACAGTGTAAGGAAGTTGTCTCAAGACAAAACCACGAGAAAATTTTATCCTCAAGTTGACCTAGAAGTCATCATTGATTTTGGATCACAAGTGAACATCCTTCCCAAAGAAACATGGTTTTGACTCAAAAGACCCCTGTTACAACTGACAATGTCCTACTTAAAACTAGCAGACCAAATATTCATCGAACCAATTGGCACTCTCAAAAGTGTCATCACTTCTATAATGGGAATTTCGACAAGAGTTGAATTTGAAGTCATAAACCTAGTCAAAGGCATTCCTGCTTATCCCACGCTAGTAGAAAGACCCTTGGGTCGGAACATGAAAGCCACAATATCTTTAGAAAGAGACCATATCAAGATAAAAGGAAGCGGAAGAAAAAGTATAATCCCCCTAGACACAAAATAAGGAAAACCATGGGTTGAGACATGGGACGAGGCCCAGGAAGCACGTTGACTATATCAAGTGATGCATTTCAAACAAAAAGACAATGTAAAACCTAATATTGAAGTGGACATACTAGTCAGATCTCCATTGTCAATAGGCCAAAAATAAAATACAAAATTGTACAATTGGTATATGGAGAATTACGAAGCATGAGAAAAAGAATGTTGGTTGATAGAGGCAATACCTATCAAATGATCCAGAACATGCTTCTCGATTCAAGAAATATGTATCATCATTGAAAGAAAATTAAAACAAGCACCAACATTAATATCGACTAATGCATACACAAGAAATACCTCGTGTTTTAATGAACGAATTTCTCCATCGACACATGTCGACAAAGTCTCCAAATTAGTTGGGGAACAAGGGAGACTACAAAGTCTAGTCAAGTCCATAACTGGCCAAGTAACTCGATGGTGGGGACACATGCAAATCGACTTCAAACATGGAATACTGCCACATTATATTTTTTGGAAATATTCGATGGGAAAAATATTTTTTGGAAATATCGACATCCTAATCTTTAAACCCAGATTCGACCCAGTGACCCACACACATAAGTGCGAGAAAGAATGGAAAAAAGTAGGCTACCAAGATGAAAGAGAATGGACACACATGTTCTTGAATACATTAGATGATATACCACACAAGTGGTATAAGATTGAAGAAGCATCACGTCATACTTTTGACTGGAATGAAATAAAAAATAACTTTCTTAAATATTTTGAATTTAATCCTAAAGAGGCACCCATGCAAGAGACAGCTAGAGAAATAAACAAATTCTTTGGAAAACCAAGTCCCGAGAAAACTCAAGAAAAAGGAAAAACTAAAGTTGATGAGAGATCAACTTCAACTAGTAACTTGGTATCAACACACAATATAGAGAATGTAATAGCTCGATGTGTAGAAATGAAAAACATAATTTTTCTAGGAAAAATATTTCGATGGAAAAAGGACCACCCAAGAGTATAAAATTTAGTAAAGACAATGTACTACGTAACCAAGGAAGAAACAGAGGAGCACGAACATAAAAACAAACTTAATTTCCCTTCAATTTACAATCAATTCATAGAAGCATAAAGTCAGTTGGATGAGTTGAAACCCCACAACTAGATCGATGCAAAAATAAAGACCAAAGAATTTGACATCTATATAGATGGGCGACCAAAAATGGCCAGAGTCGGTAACCATTGGTCTGATATGCAAACCATGGAAACAGAATATCAAGACATATTCACAGGAGACTATAAAGACCTCAAAGGACTAGTACAAGAGATGGGAGAAATGAATATTGAACTCCTCCCTGGAGCCAAACCCATCAAGAAATGACCATATAAACTGGCACACAAATACAAACCCATCGGTCAAAAAGAAATCGAAGCAATGCTAACTGGTAATACCATATACCTAATAGAAAAGTTAGAATGGGAAAGTCCGATGGTCATGCAACCTGTTGGAGTAGGAATTTTTGGGATTAATCTCAACAAGTGAGGTAGAGTGGGCCAAAGGGAACAACGTGCACCGAAAAATAAGGAAGACTAGCGCGACAAAGGGCAAAGGAAGCAGTGTGCAGCACAATTTGCAGAAATTTGGTGCATATGTGGACAAACCTAGCCATGTTAGGGTTAGGATTTCGGATTCATATTGTAATGGTTTTAACCCATTTTGTAGTATAAATAAGATGTATGAAACAATTTGAGGGAGCAGTTTTTGGATCTAAGTTTTTATCATCTTTTGTGGGTACCTTTGGAGAGTCCTTTTTTGAGTTTTCAATATGTATTTTGATGAGAGTTGCGAAGCTCGGATGGAGTTGATGTAACTGAGGGTCAAGTCACAAGCTTTGGATCTTGGTGAGACATTGTTCTGCCTCACTACACACCACTATTCTATGATGTAATGTGCGCAACACCATTTTGATGAAGAAGAAGAAATAAAAAGAAGATATTTATGAATGTATCCCCAGGGAGGGTGAACCATGGTAAGTCCTTGTGTTGCAATGTGTCTGAGTGTTTTGTTATTTATGCACTTATGGTTAAATGGTTAGATGAATGAATGATTTAAATTATAGTGTGCACTATAAATATGTATGCATAATGAATATTATGAATGATTAAAATAATGGATCTGATGAATAGTATGATAGAATCCATGTTTAAGTTTAAATAGAAGTAAGAAGAAAAACCCCAATCCTTTCCATGATTGTGGACACCTGTGTCCTGTAGTCACCCATAAACCATCTCGAGTGAGACTGTGTGTGCACTCTATGCATTGTGTATCCTTCCGATTTACCAGAAGGGCCAATGGTGAAAAGGGTTTCGTTGGAGAACTAAGGTAGAACCCAGGTCAGCCCATACATCCAACAAATGGTTATGTTGTCATCTAGAAATCAGAAGGAGATCCTGGAAGGGGTTTGGTGAAGAATATGTAGTGCTAAAAAGGATGTTCAAGAAATGGAATCCTATGAAGCAAGGAATTGAAAGATGGTTGGAGATAAATAAATTGGAGTTCACGTAGAAATATAATAAGGGTTCCAAGTACACACCACGCCGGTACTTGCAGAGGTATGCGTTTACTGATTTACATGAAGCATATTTATGTTATTTTCTAGAGTTATTATAGGAGTGGATATTGAGGTTGAAATATACCCATCCAACTAATCAGATCAGGCCAGTGGAGTGGACTATTGAAAATATTGCACAGTTGGAAAGGGTTAATAATAAATTCACGTGTGTAATGGATTTTTGGTTAGCCAACATTACTACAGGGTTTATCATTGAGTTTTTAGTACACACAACGAAGTCATATACTGTTGTAGAGAGGGACTTCTTGAAGGGACCCAGAGGGAGGTACATTAGATCTATTTACATGTCGATCAAGATCTTATTACATGATAAAGGCATGATGACCATGGAATCAGATAGCTAGACCACTCTACGCACATGGGGGAGTTGGGGGAAACATTAAGGAATATCTTAGGATGGAGAAGGCTCTCGAGAGTATCCAAAAGAAGGAGGCAATGGACCCCATCATGATGGATGATGAAAATACCAGGGAAATCATCAGGAACACAAGTGTGACACGCATCGGACGACCCTACTAGTATAAGATGAATAGAAAGAAGAGGGTTGTAGTCGAGTGAGAGGGATTGGACAACGATGAGGAAGAGGTAGAGGATTTATGTGCCATGAATAATATTGAGGATATCGTGCATTTCACATATGAAAGGAAAACCAAAGGTCTTGGGTATTGTGATCCGGATTATTTTCGGCATGAAATGAGAGCGGAGATATAATAAAGAAATGCACAGAGATATTGCAGTTATTCAATAATATAACATAAATGTATAAAATATGCAACCATAAACACAGATATATAGTAATACACGATTTCTATTAATCAGGGAAATGTACAGAGACTGTAAAAATACAGAGTGAAAGACTCGCTAGAATGGTGGCAGCTTATCTCTGAGAAGAGATGTGACGGCTACTCGCATTTGCAAGAAGATGATTACAATGAGGCTCTGAAGGCGTTTTTACAATAAACGNCTGAAGGCCTTTTTACAATAAAGGGGAATGCCAAAAGTACTAAACATCCAAAAACCTAACCCTAGGAGATGAAGCACCAAAAGTCATGTGGGCCCCATTTGGGTAAGTTGGTGCATCAACTTCCCGGGGTCGTAACTTTTGCATACGATCTTCGTTTTAGGCGTATGATAGCTCGTTGGAAAGATCTATCTGAGGCCTACAATTCTTGAGACAAAATAGCATCATAGATAATATTTTGCGAGAGAAACATACCCAAAAAAACATCGTTTAGGGCCTCAAAATGGCCTCGGAAGTTCAGGACCCGAAAAAACTGCTAAAAATAGTAAATTACCAAAATTGCCAGAAACATGTTTTGGGCCAGTTGGAAAAGGTGGGTGGCCACCGATATCCACCTGGATCATATTGGTAGAAGAAGGATCTCCATTCAAGATCTAAATTAGTGTGGAACCCACAACCCCATGTGCGACTAAGACAACTGAGGAAGAAATGGAAGTTAACCAACAAGTGATTAGTGTTAGAATAATTTGTACAGTTTGTGAGTCCAGTAGTAGAAGTGGAAGTTCAAAAAAGTAGCAGTCAAGTATATACACTGCACGTAGGTGGAAGTTCAACAAATTTCACAATGGGAGGACAAGATCCAACTATTATGTTACCAGAGTTCCGAGGGGATGGGTCAAATGACCCAGAAAAACATTTGTTCATCTGTGAGAATATATGGGCAACAAAGAAGATTATAGATGAGGATATAAAGGTCACACAGTTGGAAATCACATTTAGAGACCGCGCATTAGACTGGTACATGGGCCTTGTTATTGAACAATATGTACTTTCCCAAGACAAAAAGGAAAGTAGGCCTAGATTGACGTAACATAGAGGTAAACCTATCACTGTCACCCCAATAGGGTACCTCTTTCTCTTTAGGAGGAGGAAAACCTTACTCCAAGGGAGACCTCCCAAGACCTAGTTGGTTGATGAAAGAGGATAAGACAAGATAATACCACCCCTCTCTCTAGGTCACTCAAATGAATGAAGTCACTTGGAATGGTTAAGTCAAGAGGGTTAAGGGGAAATAAGGTGAATGATACCTTCCCTTTACTAAAGAAACAACAAACATTAGCCAATGATATCAATGCATTCATTCAATGACTTCAATATAAAATTATGCTACCTAGAAATTTTATGCAATAAAGATAGATGTGTAGCAACAATAATAAATTCAGAAATCGTAACTTATAAGGACAAAAGGAAAATGTAACAAAATATAAAGGCCTTGCAATGATATTACTTTTTCCACTTGTAAACTATAGATTAATAGAAGCCAAATAATGACTTTTAAAGGGATGTCAAATTACTTATAACAACAACAAATTAACAACTATGACAATAGTAGACAACTTCAGAAAAGTACCTTGTTAAGGCAATTTAGTAGATACTTTTAGAATTTAATGATTGTGGCTTGCCTAGTACAAATTCTGGGTGGCTTATCAATCAAGAAATGAATCTAAGAGGCTGTCAAAAGTGACTGTAACAGAAGAAAAATAAGAGTGATGACAACTGCAAGAAACCCTTAGAAATGCACTTAATGGAAAGAAATTTAGGCACACTTTAACTCCAATTGATAATGCTTTGCTTCATGCAATTTTCTGGGTTAGTTTGGTTAACCTATAAGCTAAATGATCTACTATACAATGGTTGTAGCAGTGTTAGCAACAACAGAAAATTATTACCTTAAAACTAGGTTTGCATGTTAGATTAAGTTAGTAGAGATAGCATGTGAAGTTGAGTGTAGTCTTGTCAAGGAATAAGAGAAGAGGACTAGTGCCTTCAAGGGTAATAGAGTCAATATGGATGGCTTCTTCTAAGGATTCAAATCAAATGATGATGATGCACAAAATTCTAAGAGGGAAATGCATAGGAGAAGTAGTAACTTAAGTCCCCCTATACATTGACCTCAAGAGACAAGATGTTAGGGTGTAGGAAATTCTAGGCCCTTGCACCTTTCTCTCCTTAGGCTTCTTATGGAGTAAAATTTATGCAACAATAACTAATTCAAAATCCTTAGAGTGCCAGAAAATTAGGGATCTAGGGTTTTACTAGTTACTAGATCAATTCAATGAAAATCTTGGAAAATGAAAAAGTAAGAAAGTAGCAATTTAATTCTCTTACTTCAAGCATTAAGTACACCATGCAATTTCATAATCTTATACGAGAAAATAAAACCATACAACATACCATTCAATAGATGACAAAAAATAATACCATGAACAAAGAATAAGCATGAGAATACCATGCAAGATCACCACAAAAACTTCCAACATTGATCCAAGTTGCAAAAAATAGCCTTATACAAAAGTGCACCTCACAATTTCAGCAAATAACCCTCACTAGGGGGGAAATTTCAGACCTCTTGTCTTAGATAACAAGTTGTGATCTAAAAATGAGAGTACTTTATGTTTATTTATACAAAATTTTGACTTTTAATTAATTTTCAGGTAAAAAACAAGCCCGACTTGGCCAATTTACAATAAAATTCAATTTTGACATAATAAAAATTAATTAGAATTTAAATACACCTCCAAGGGTGACATCGTTCTCTTTTAGGGTGACATTGAGGCTCATAGGTGAAACATTGAGCTAGAAAAGTATAGCACTTGACCTCCATAGGCCCCAGATGAGGCCCACACATGCCACTAGGATGATAAATGCCTCCAAAATGAAACCCTAGCTCTAGATGACATCTAGGGCTATGATGGTGACATTCAGGGCCCTCAAGGGCTAACGTTCATGTGGAAGCACAAGGTCCCCCTGGGTATAGGTCTGATAGGGTGCCTCCAAAGGCAACATCCTTTTTTTCCCCGATGCAAGTCTTCAATTTATTCTTACCTCTGGTTGGGGTTGCAACATCCATCTGTGGGCTTTAAGTCCCCATGAAGGTCCGAGCTAATCATTCCCTCACGTGTATCTGTCCACCGAGCAAGGTCCTACATGAACAATAAGTACACCCTCCATGGGTTCATAAGTCATAGGGATCATAGCATGTAAATCACATCCAATAATTAATTTACCCAAACATGTGCATCAAACCCCCCTTAACCAAGAAAAATGCTCAAAGATGTTATAGAATTTGACAAGTTAGGTTTGGAGAAGGTCTCGAGGTGTCTTATTGGGCTAACCTCTCTTAAGTTTGGGGTGTTTCCCAAATGGGATCTAGTCCAAGTCATGTAAGTGTATGAGATGGAATGGGGTAAGTGTTTGGGCACGGGGTGCATGTAATAACAGGGAAATGTAAAATTTTACCTGTGGGTGCCTTTGTAGAGGGCGAGCTGCAAATTGTCATAAATGAAATTGTTTTCTATCCCATTCATTGCCTTTTATTCTTAGCTTTATTTATTTTGATCTTTTTCTCTTGTGCTTCAAGGGAATAGTTGAGTTCCACTGTCCTGGCTTGATGACCAGAGGTGACAACGTTATCCATAAACATTTCATGGAAATGAGAAGGATGTCTAGTGATGAGGCCTCCTTTCTCTTGGCTATGCCACTAGGAACCACTACCCTGGTTTGGTGACCAGATAGGTGGTACTGTCATACCGCTACATGCCCATGGTCATAATACGTCGGCTAGTGATGAGACTTCCTATCCATCAACTAGTACCTTGAGTGTTTATGTATCTTATGGATCCCCTTTTCTTACTGAGAATATTTTCACTACTTTCTCGGGGATCCCTGGGAGAAGCATCTCAAATTTTTCAACATTGGATTTTAACTCTTGCCAGCTACTTTTAGCCTCTGGGCCTTTGGCCCCTTCTTCCAACTAGGTAAGGTACAACCCTTTCTAATGTAGTCAATCCCAACTCCAAAAAAAGGGTAGGGGTGATGAGTGGAATAAATATGGAAAGTGGTAAGTATGGAGGGAATGGATGATGAATTTTCATAGACCCACTCAGTGGCAACCCATCCTAAAGGGAAATCAACTTACTAGGGCACCATGTCACCATTCTAGTTATGAACGAGGAAAATAGCATAATTTCCAAGAAAACGTCATGAAATGAAGAAGGATTCAATACAACATATTCAAATGCTTCAAAAATCAGAGTGATACATACCATGATACCCAGAATCGTTACCTCATGGAGCAAGAATCTCTTCTACTTTAGGACCAGCAAGGTAGGATGAATATTGTTGCTATTGATAAATGGACTGCATTGAATAAAAGCAAGGTCATGCTCAAGTCATCCGGCTCTTGACACTCCATGTATAGGACCTGTGGGCCTTGAGACGTGATCTCCTTAGTTATCCCTAGGCTAGGAGATAACATGTCTCTCAACAAATAATCCAATGAGAATGCCTACAACTATATCAGATGTGAAGAGGCAATTAATCAATGAATTTAAGAAGCCAAGTTTATGAATGAAATGATAGAGATTAAGAAGAAACTAGGAGAATCAGTCTGGGAAGTGGACCATAAGTTCAAGAGGCTAAAAGGTGAGTTAAAGTACACTATTACAGATACACAACATAGACATTTGTTTGTTAATTATTTGTTACCACACTTGAACTATCGTTTGAGACAATAGAAATTCCCAAGTCAGGGTGAGGCTTTGCAGGCAACCTTACAGCTAGAGGAAAACCAATACAAGCATACAGATCCAGTTGTGGAAGAGATGAAGCAATATCTGAAGAACTTAACATTCTAGTTGAATCAAAACAAAGGGAAGGAGAAAAGAGAATATGCCTGGTGTACAATGTGCAGGACAAAAGGCCTTCAGAAGAATGAGTGTCCATTATTTTCATAGTATAGTGGATTGGGTATGCCAAACCCTTTATCTTCAAGAGGACCATGGTGTGAGATTTGTGAAACACATGGGCATGATCCCTATCATTTACCCTTAATGTAGAAGTATCAAAAAGTACCAAAGAGCACATTTTGTAACTTTTGTAAGTCAATTGGACATGAAGACAAGAACTGCAGAACCTTGGAGAGGATGAAATAAAGGATTGCAAATACATATAGGGTGTAGGATGAACATGTAGCAAGAAAACATGTGCAACAACCATAGTATAACAATATGCAAAAACCATAGTATAACAATCTATAGCAGTTTGCAGCACAACCACAGTATAATGCGCAACAGTTTCAGGAGCAACAATAGTATAATCATGCACAATAGTGCACAACACCACCACAGTACAATAATGCACAACCAAAGTATAATTAGTGACCTCAATATAATACACCACACAGAGATAATCAATGCAAGAAAGGAGGATTCAGAGGAGGAGGTCGTGGAGGAAGAGGCTTTGGAGGAGGTCGAGGACCTGTTTTTTGTCATAACTGTCAGAAACCATATAACTATGCAAGAGACTTCCCACAACCACCTACGACATGTATGTATTGTCACACAATAGACCATGAAACAGAATATTGTCTGACACTCTTGATAAAAATACAGGATAAGATGAACCAAACTAATCAAAACATACAATGGATCAGGGTGGAAAATAGTGAGGAATACGGGAAGAAGATTAACATAGTTACTAGAGGTGGATCTAATACATGAGAAGATGTAGCCAAGAGGGATCAGGACCAGTACTAGTGGGTTAGGAAGAATACAGTGTTAGAAATGCTTAATGCACGCAAAGAGAAAGAGATGTTCAAGGAAGGTAGACAAAAGAGCTTGAAGGAAAACATTGCGTCCACTTCAGGAACAAAGCCAATAGATGAGATACCAATGTATGGCATGCCTTCATTATTTGATCAGACTAATCAAGAGCAATCTTCAAAACAAGTAAGTAACTTAAGAAAAAATTTGGGAGCCTGTGTCAAATTGTTGAATGATAAAAAATCCTTACAAGTACTGTAGAATTTGTTAGAAACATGTAATCCTGGGGAATAAGGGGTAAAAAGAGTAAATTAGGTTCGTAGGAAGAGAAGAAACAACATGGAATTCAGATTGAATGCCAACATAGGAGATTTCAATATGAGGGATATCATACTAGACTTAGGATTTGAATTCGATGTTCTGCCAAAGAAGTCTTCGGAAGCTATGGGAGAACCACAATTGGGGTATTCACCTATTCAGTTGAAGTTGGAAAATCAACACAGAGTGGTTCCAATTGGTAGGTTGAAGAGGATTCTAATAGATCTAGATGGTGTGCACACCATGGTAGACTTTGAAGTCATTGACATAGTAGACAATACTTTGCCATGTCCATATTTGTTGGGTCCGGATTGGGATTTTGATAACCAGGCTATTATCAATTTGAAGAGAAGAAAGATGATATTTGAGTCTGGAGAATATAGATTTATTGTGCCATTGGATCCCTCATATGGAGGAAGATATGTGGAACCTACGACACTCAATATTCTGACAGAAGATGTGAATCATTTATACAACACTACCACACGTAAAGAGGATTATATCAACCCAACTACATATGGCATGCTCAGTTCGAGGAGTATTAGTTCTTGTGCTTCAGACTCTGACACAGGACTAGAAAACTCACAACAACGACTACCTGAATTATCTACCAAGAGGTGTTCCAGAATGATGCACGCATTGGGATGGGTTGGTATAAAGGTAAGATAACCTCCTAATTTTTATGGATTGAATGATTTAGAAGATTTTTTAATGAAATTTTAGGTAGAGGTTATAGAAAATCAAATATTACTAGCGTTATATATTTCTTTAAAAGTTACAACTGCAATATGGTGGGGTACACACAAGGCAAAGATCAACAATTGGTTTCAGTGCAAAAGGTTACTGCACATCATATTCAACACAGAGTAGTAGCATAGATATGAGGATAAATATGAGGGATTTGGAAAATTTGAAGAGAATGTAGATAAGTTCATAGTTCAATGGAGATTAGTACCACCAGAATAATGGCCACACCATTTTATTCACACACTAGAAGGAATTCTAAAGAACTGGTACATAGAACAAGAACAATGCAGAGAAACGACTAACTGGGAAGAGATACAACAAAATTTTGTAGTTGATTTTTCCTTTGAGAATGATAGTCCAGATATCGATACAATGTTGAAAGTGGTAAGAGACATGATATTTGAAGAACCAAAATTTGAAATAATCCTAGCATATCAGAAGCAGGCTAGACAGACAGTTAAAATATCGTTACACTGTTATCATGTCACAAAAGAGGAAGATCCGACAAAAGATAATCCCTGCAATATACAGATCCCATAAGTGGAAGGTGAAAGGGAAGGATAAGGTCCCAAGCTAGATTCAGAAGATTATGTTGCACCATTAAATATCAAGAAGGTCAACATTGGAAGTGCAAAAAACCCAAAAATGGCAAGTATTGGAGATTATTGGGATAATCATAGAGTAGAAAGGATCACAAAATTATTATGTGAGTAGAGTGAATTATTCCTAGAAACATTCTCATAGATGAAGGGGTTAGTAGGAGAGATAGGAGAGATGAAGATATCATTGAAGAAATAAGAAAGACCTATCAGACATAGACCTTATAGATTGAATCCAATATAGAAAGAGAAGGTCAAGGCAGAAATTGACAAGATGCGAGAAGATGGTGTCATAGAACCTATGGAGGAATCATAATGGATCATTCCTATGGTAGTGCAGGAAAATAAGCAAGGAGGGATCAATATTTGTGTATATTTGAGGAAATTTAATGATGCTTTCCTACATGATCCTTTTCCTACCACATTTACAGATGAAGTTTTGGAGAATGTATGGGGTTAAGAAGCTTATTATTTTATAGATGGATTCTCAGGATATCATTATATTAGGATCACCAAAATATAGTCATAAGAAAACATTTTCTATAGAGTGGGGATCATTTCAGTATATAGTTATGCCATTTGGATTGAAGAATGCACCGACCATTTTTTATAGGGTAGTAGTAGAATCTTTTAAGGACTTTATTCATAAGTTTTTGGAGGTTTACTTGGATGATTGGATAGTAGTCAGTTTGTTGAAGGATCATGTTGAAGTATTAAGGCTGATGTTGGATAAATGTAGACAGTTTCAGATATAATTTAACATCAAGAAATTTATTTTCACCTTTTGGTATTTGTTTAGGACATGTGGTGTGTAAACAGGGTCTGTTGGTTGATATTGCTAAAATTGTTGTCATAGTTAACTTACCACCATCGAAGTCAGTGCGAAAATTGAAGAGTACATTGGGCCATACATGATATTATAGGAATTTGATAATAGGATATGCACAAATTACTACACCAATAGAGAAGTTGTTGAACAAGGACACTAAGTATCAGTGGAATGTTGAATGACAACAAAGTTTGGATATTCTAAAGGAGAAGATGGTTACTACATCGATTTTAGTATTTCCAGATTGGGATAAATAATTTCATCTACATGCGAATGCATCTACGATAAAATTAGGAGAAGTATTAACCCAACCATGAGAAGGTGATATAGATCACCCTATTGCATTTTCAAGTAGAAAATTATTATATTCAGAATGAAACTATAACAGTAGAGAAAAGGAAGGACTAGCTATGGTGTATGCTTTGCATAAATACAAACATTACTTGTTAGGGAAACATTTCAATATCTTTACAAATCATTTTTCTCTGAGATACTTAGTCAATAAGCCAGTGTTGGGGGGAAGGATATGCATATGGCTAATATTGTTTCAAGAATTTGAATTTGAAGTTGTGATGAAGCCTGAAAGATTAAATGCAGGACCGAATCACTTATCTAGGATAATTAATGGAGAAGAACCCAATAACTTGGAAGACAAATTTACAGATGCACAATTGTTTTTAGTACAGATAGTTGATGAGTATTTTACTGACATTATTGAGTTTTTTAGTACATGATTTTCACCAAGATAATTTACTATTGCACAAAAGAAAATTTTGGTAGTCAGAGCTGCAAGTTATTAGTTGATTGTAGGTCATTTATAAAAACTTGGGGCAAACAACATCTTGAGAAGATGTGTGATGGAGCATGAAAGACCCATTATTTTTGTATAAGCACATGAAGGAATTACTGGAGGACACTACGCAGGAAAAGATACTGAGAAGAAGGTATTGCGAGCATGATTATGGTGGCCAATAGTTCACAAGGATTCAAAGGAATAATGTCAGAAGTGTGATGTTTGCAAAAAGTTGGGAAACCATCCAGAAGGGACGAAACTGCATGGAGACCTCATGTAACTTTACAAGTGTTTGATAAATGGCCAATAGATTTTGTAGGTCCAATTAATCCACCAAACAGAAGATCAGGAGCCATATATATTATTACAGTGACAAAATACTTGACCAGATGGGCTAAGGTTGTACCAGTAAAGGATTGAAACATAGGGACAACACCACGCTTTCTATTTGAACATGTAGTGACAATATTGGATGTCCAAGAATATGGATGAGTGATCAGGGGACTCAGTTCATCAATAGTAAAATTAAGGCAACGATTGAAGAGTTTAAGATACATCACCAAAAGATAACTCCTTATCATCCTCAAGTAAATGGAATAGTGGAAGCCTTCAACAAGATTTTGGATAATTCCTTAACAAATATTTGTAACATGAACATAGATGATTGGTATTTTAAGGTACCAACAGTAGTTTGGGCTTATAGAACTACATGCAAGAAGATAACAGGGAAGAAACCATTTAGATTGGTGTATGGACAAGAGGCAATAGTTCCCTTAGATTATTTGATACCAAGTCTGGACATTGCAACAATTACAGATATGACAGAAAGGGGTGCAACGCAGGAAATATTGGCTCAGATAATGGAATTAGAAGAGGACAAAATCACAAAAGGTTTTCATCAAGAGGTACAGAAAGCAAAGGATAAAGCATGTCATGATAGACATATCAAGAAGAAGAATTTTAAGTAAGGAGATCTAGTTCCACTCTATGAAAGTAGTTGTTTGCAACACCTAGGGAAGTTTAGAATGCATTGGCTAGGGCCATATCAGATAAAGTATGTCACAAATGGAGGTGTTGTACAACTACAAGACTTAGAAGGAAAAGAAGTTCAAGGACTGGTGAATGGTAGTTGACTAAAACTGTATAGGGATAGTTGACCTATTAACCCTTAGTAGTTGCAGCGCAGTAAGTAGACCTGTACATATTTTAAATAGTAGGAGTTAAAAGAAGAAAAAACTAGAAAAATGAAGAAAAATCCAAAAAGAAGTAGGTAGAAGAATAAGTGATAGACAGATAGTTGGGAATGACAGTGGTCAACAAAAAAGAAATAAAAAATGTGTAACACAATTCATAAGCCTGCACGTAGGAAATTTAAACACCACCTAACAGAACGAAGAATAATCGGAAAAGTAGAAAACATGTGAACGAAAAAGAACATAAGCGTCAAAGAATTAATGACAGAGTTTGTAAAAAGGTAAAATTTCAACAGAGTTCAACACTTCATTATTTTTGAGCAACAGAGAACTTAAGAGCGCAAAAAGAGGGTGATTGAGTAAGATATATAGTCATTCACACGCAAGGAAAGCAAGATGGAACCTCCTAAGGTTAGTGCTCACAAACGATTTGTAAGGGTGACCCAAAAATCAGGGAGGAAGAAGGAAAGAATGACCGAAATGGAAATTTTCGAGGAGCTGGAGGATGTTACAACATTGAAGACTGAATCCATCAATCCAACAAGGGTAGAATAAGAAAAATGATCTGCAAAAGAGGTGAAAATGGATCAGAGCACAAAAAACCCTAAAGGCGGTGCAAAACTTAATCCCAAAAACCCTGCAGAAGTAGAGGAAATGGAAAACCAGAAACAGAAAGCCATTGTAGAAGAAGTTCTAGTCAAATATATTACAGGCCAACAAGAAACAGAGGATGATGAAGAAGAAAGTTTCAAGGAATAACTTGGATACAAAAAACTCGTCCTGGGCCAAAAAAGGAAAACACCAAGTTCCCCAAGCAGACAAAACTAAGTGGAGATCATGTTACCTTATATCTCAGGTGATATAGTTGTAGTTGAAGACATGCTAGGGAAAGTGGCCAAATTGAAGTATGTGGATCACGACATAATAGACACGACAAATTTTCCTAACCTTGCATAGGAAATTTATTTAGAAAAAAAGGAGGAGGAAGGACCCTCAGGAAAACCAATTATGGATCCCGTGCAATGGATCACAGGACTATATAACTTGGGTATTATGAATTTGTTGGAGATACTGCATTTTTGGAGCAGTAAGAACATGGGCCATTGTGTGAAAAAACTTATAGCAAGGGTACATGGAGGAATCCTATGGATGGATAGGCTAGTCCATATAGATGTAGACCTCATAGAAAATATCACAGGCTTTCCAACTAGTGGTGTAAAACTAGAGGATTAGTTGGAAAACAAAGAAAGGGACAAGGAGATTGCAGAAGAAGTTAAAGTTCAGTTTGAGATAAACAGGGGAACTAGTGGCATAGTGATAAATAACATCAATGATCTTGCAAAAACAAATTCCACCAAGCCCATGGCTTGCAAACCTTTGAGGAAGTGTATAAAGGAAGAGGCCCCGATAGAAGTCATTGCAACAGTGGTACAGTGCACAAAGGGCATAGTATTAAGTTGGGCACCCTATTTACTCAACTAGTTCTTGATAGACTGCAAGGATTCACAGGATAATGGGACAAAATTCCATTACTCTTGGCTGTTAATATTGATAACATTAGTAGGATGACAGGAACCCAAATTCACAACCTTTATAGAAAAAAAATGGAAATGTTGTGCAGCACGGTATGTATCCTTATGGTAGTTAAAATATAGTAAGAACCAACAGGTGAAAAACGTAGTATTTTCAATGTTCCTAGAATATATGCAACAAAATATTGCTAATGTGTGGAGAATCCCAATTGAGGTAGTCAAATAAAATCAAGGGATTGCTAACTTTAAGTCTTCAAGACACCACATGTGGATACAAGCCAGAAGAGATCCAAAGAAAAAGTGGCTAGAAATGAGGTATTTCACAACGAGGGAGGAAGTATAATGGATAGTAAAGGACTGACCCGTGCAATGGAAAGTTCCAGCAACACATAAGAAAGGAAAAAAACCTAAGGAGAAAGCAAAAGAAGGTCCATCAAAGAATACAAGAAACACAACAGAAAATACAAGGAAGGTTGCAGAGCACAATCAAACCGCAGGGAGTAGTGCAACAGTAAAAAACAAAGGAATAAAGACACAATGTCAAGGGAAGAAGTGAAAGGTGATTTAGAGAAGGTCAAGGGAGATAGCTCTCAAAAGAAGGAGGTATAGGAGGATGAAATAGAAAAGAATAAAACTAAGGTGCAAACGTCAACCCCAAACAAGAAGAGGACTGATACACAGGAGGGGGAAATAAGGAAGAAAATGAAGTACCAAAAGAATCCATCGGTACTGACTATCACATAAGATGATGAAAAATTCATCGCTTACAAAGTCAAAGATAGATGGGAGAATTCAATACTTACAACAGAAGTAAAAAGAGAGGAAATTATGGAGAAATTAGTGGAAGTACATGACATTCTTGAAAGGCTATAGAGAAGCATAATGCATCATCCTATAGTGTAGTAGAAAGAAAAATAACATGAAGCACTTGTCCAGAAAGAGTAGGAAGAGACAGTACATACAATAGTAAAGGGTAGTGACAGGTTTATGGTCATGAAGGACATTTTAGAAGTAGATGAGAACACAGTGCATAAACATGTGAAAGATGTAGAACATCGCGAGGTGGTATTGGCACATATACCCACAAAAGAATTATATGGGTTATAGGTGAGTGTGATGTAGGAAGTCCAGTCTAGAGATAGGGAGGATGCCACCAACCTAGAGATAAATAGGGAGGTGAAGGAGATATTGCAGGTTAATTGTGAACAAATAATGCTAGAGAAGGAGGAGGAGAAAAAATGTGCAGATAAACTAGATAATCAACTCACATAATTATACAGTAGCATACCAGACTACGCACATGATCCAGAGGTCACAAGAGAAGAAAAGATACAAAATATTTCACAAACAATGGAAAGGTATAGATAAACTAACTCCAAGGACACCCCCATAGGTGAGGGAACAAAGAGAGAAGGAGGCTACTGTGCGTATAGATATCATAACATAGGAAGAAAAATAAGTCTCAGAATTGTATGACAGGAATGAAAAAATTTGGACCAGCCTGGAAGAAGATGAGAGGATCTAGTAGCTAGAGTAGAGAAAGGAAAAACTAAACATTGCAGTTCAGGACCTGAAGAAGAGGTAGAAGACAATGGCCATATCCTTAAGACTAAGGGCCACACAGGAGATGAAAAAATTGCAGGCAGAGGTAAAGCAAGTACAAGGATAAAAGAAATAAAGTTAGAATGTTGGAACAGGGGTAGACCTAGGGTTCAACGCTTCAACAACACACCAACAAAACCCTAACTACCACCCCTTTCAGCAACACCTGCAAAGAAGATGAAGTCTCACCTAAGGTAGAAGCAGGGAGGGTTGCAGGACTCAGGTGTCTACAACCTAGATGGGACATAAATCTATGATCACAACACTTAACAGAGAACTTAGCTTATTAATATGAATTAGTTCATAAATCCCATTCACATCATAGATTAAACCCTAAATAAAAAACAACGCAGTAATGATCATATCAAACACTTACAATGACTTAGCACATCTCATTAACTCATATCTAGAATTCATTTACCATCAATAGAGCACTAAGAGAACTAAACATACATACATCTATCTAACCTATATAAAGATCAGTGCACTAAGCAGATAAACACATACATAACATGGACAATCATTGCACAAAGCACATCAACACAAGATATACGTGGTTCACCCGAGTGTGGGGCTACGTCCACCAACTCTTCTTCTTATTTATTAGTCTCCTTAAATCTTCTTACAGGAACAAAGCCACAGAGCCAAATTCACATTGGATAGATGATCTGTGCACAATGCACTAGATCCACCTTCCTCAAAATCAGGTCAAGGCACAGAGCCTTACACAATATGTCTGCATAAAACCTTTTACAATCAGTTGCACTTAGCCCTCCAAGTCTCAACACACAGTATGCACAAAATCCAACAATTGTTCTCTTCACTTAGCAACCTTTACATATTCTAGAACGAAGCCAACTTAGACTGTGCACATAGCCCACTAGGTCTACTTTTTTCATTGCCTAGTTACTTATTTATACATTTACAAAAATGCCTAAACATGGGTAAATCCATGGGCTGACATCCCATACCCATTGCATAAACCCTAAAATACCCAAAAGCCCACAAAATAGGTGAGATCCCGTGATCTCTGCATTGCCTGGGCACTCCGTCTTCGACTAGCCTGTCGAAGTCCCAAAAATGGTCAAACATGACCAATGCTCTCTCAAAACTTGGTCGAGGACCAACAGGCCCCCAACACTCACCTCTGACTTGTCCTGAGTCACTTTGATCTGGGAAACACTGCTTCAAGGGAATATAGCTTAGCTTGAGTTTTCTCGACCTGCTACTTCGATAGAGCATCCTTCTCGATGAACTCTTGAATGACTTGCTCGGTGACAGGCCCTTCCAGGCACTGTTCCACTGTCGCAACCAGTTGGTCTAGCTATGAGTCTTGTCCTTCAAATTATTCAAAAATCATGCAGGCTTCATCCTAGACCGGTTGGAGTCTCTGTGTCACTTCCATAACATTTCTCTAGATGGCAGTAACCTGCTACTGGACTGTGCGCTTCTCCTATGACCTCTTCAGATGCTCAACTACAGTAAGCAGCATCATCTGTGCTTGCATAGTGGATGTCTACTTCTTCGCCTCCTAGAACTGTGCTTCCAATTTCCTCATCTTTGAATCTTCTGCGAGGTTCTCATAGGTCTATGCACTTCGATCACTTAATTGTTTACACTCTGATTCCAATGCCCTGATTCTTTCTACTACGTTCCTAGCAACTTCTTCCCTCTAATTGCGCACTTCTTGTAGAGTGCTAGGTACTGTTTGGAGTTCTAACTCTATTATTCATGATTGAAGCTACTGAATGGCTTCGATGAGATTCCCCACTTGCATTTTGGTTGAATCTAGTTCCTCCTGTGCCAAGCCCAACACAGAGTGAAGTGCTCTAGTCACTTCCTCTTTGACCACAGTCTACTCTACAAGCAGCTATTCTTTTTCTTTCTGCATCTTCTCTTTGTCTTCCTTGAACATTTTCCTAACTTCATCCTTCTCCTGCTGCGCAATTCAAAGTTTCTCTAAGGCCTCCTCTTTTTCTTGCTTCATGGCTTCTGTAGCTTGTTCCTTTTCTTCTTGGGCTCGACAATGTCGAGCTTCTGTTGCATCTGCTATTCTATGTAATTGGGTGGGCTCATCCCCCAATTCTACACTTCCTGATGAAGAAGGTGCAGTAGGCACTGCGTGGCTCGACTGGATAGCTTGTTGGATGTCATTGAGCTCCTTCTCTATTTTGTTGTACATCGACTCCTGCTTTGCTTCATGTTTCTGCAAGATGTCTTCTGAAGCATCCTCTATGACTGCGATGATGAGATCAATATCATCCACTATGAGCACATTCTTCAACTGAGGCTTGTTGGCGCGGGCCTTCTTTCTTGCTAAAAGTTTCTCTGGGGAAACCTTCCTCTTCTGTGATGCTTTTGCTATGGTGAGGGGATCCTTTGGCGGTGTATCTTCACCTTTTTCTTTCTTTTCTCCTTCTTCCCCTTCTTCCTCTTGGTTCACTTTGTCTCCTCCTCCTCTTGTAGGTGAATTGGGCCTACTTTCATCTGATGTGGTGTCCTCCTCATCTATTTCTATGTCTTGGACTTCATCCTTTTTATTCTTTTTCTTTGCACTTTTCTGTCCATCATACGCAGTCCTGGTGACCAAAGGGATTTCGATGATGTTGGGGTCAGAGAGCTCTGCATATTTGACCGACATAAGGAATTATGCTGACCATTTCTTAGTGATCTCTGTCATATCTTCATTGGTCATTTTATAATACGAGTGCAGCTCCTCCTTACTTTCATCCCTACACACGATGATGTAGATGAAGTGATGGTCTTCGTGAAACTTCACTAGCATCCTGTACTGATGGAGTGTATTAGGTGTCATTTGGGGGAATGATTCAATGGTGCGCTTTAGTTGTAGGTAGTAAGCATGGAATACAACATTCAAATACCACTACTTCACCATATCAGTCATGTACCATAAGGTGGATAACCTCATGGTCAATTGTTCTGATGGATCAACTTCCGGGAAGGCTGCTTCTTCCGGCATTTGCTAGGAAACAAATGCTATTAAAATTAGTAACCAACTGAAGTGAAACTCGTATCCTTGGTCCTACGCTTCCTGATAGTCCTTATCCAACTCGTTGACGAGGTAAATCACCCAATTCATCTACATTCCTTCGACACACTTCCCTGCGAGGTCAACTACGAACCCTGTGACCTATGTCAGACGGTTCTTTCGGATGAGATTACCAGCTATAAGCTAACAAGCTAGGCACACTACAAAAATCCTGGATGGAGGCTACCTTGTAGCCTCACTTTACCTTCTCTACATCACCATAGGCTTCCTTTATACGTTGTTCCAAGGAGAGATCTGATGTATTCCCTGGGTAGAACTAGTGAGGGTCCGGTCCTTGCATGCTTAATCCATTGATCAAGTGGATCAACATCGGATCCACAGTCACACACCTGTCAATCCATTGAAACTCTCTGTGGTAGCACGATAGGAGGAGTTTAATGCAAGTGTTAACCTCGTGATGTCAACCGAAGTGAGGAATCTTCATCATGTTCAAGATCGTGGAGCACGTGAGCTCCTTAATCCATGGTTGGGGAACCATATTGGGATTGTTCCCAATCATCTTCATGAGGTACCTATGCAGCACGAGGATCACATAGTTCTTTCGGTCTCCGAAGTTGAAGTCGCTAATATTGAGAGCTGGGATCAGTCCCAACTGGGGTCCAACTACGCGTATCCCCTTCAGGAGGTACGCAATGATCAACGTGTACTCAAAGTCATGCAGAACATTGTCATGGCTAATTGCACCGGCCAATGATGGTATGTAGTCAAGCAATATCATCGGGATCTACTTCACGTTAGCCAGATCATTGCAATGTTTGCTTCTTTTCTCAATTGTGGTTCGGCTAGACCGATGTCTAGTTGAGGGGGATGCTTGCAATCCACCCATCGACGATGCCTATATTCCTACAGACATGAATTTTTCAGCCATGAGGTCTATCAAAATCTCCTCTACATACTTCTCTAGCGTGTTATGCTCGCCTGACATTCACACTTGTAATCATGTATATCGTGTAGGACAACAGACAGACAATATAATCAAATGGACAATGAGGTCTAGATAGCACAGCACGGTATGCAATCAATTCTCTTTTAGCTCGAATATCTTGGTTTGCAAAAATTGGTATGTTGGCACAAGGGCAGACCTAGGGTTCAATGCTCCAGAGTGCACCAACAAAACCCTAACTACCGACCCTTTCAAAAACACCTATGAAGTAGATGAAGTCTCACCTGAGGTAGAGGCAGGGGTGGTTGCAAGACTCCAATGTCTGCAACCTTAGCCGAGACACAAATATGTGATTATAACACCTTATCCAAGAACTTAGAAATTATAATTCATCAATATTAAACCAATACCCACTTCACAGATAAAACCCTAATTATAGAGCATCACAGTATTCAAATAGATCTTAGTATGTGGAAGCACTTAGCACATCAAGATGGATCAGATCTAACATTCATCCCTATTATTAATCTCAAAGCATTAATAGATGTATATATCATTCATCTATATCAAAGCATCTAAAAAAGTAAACATATAAGAACATCAATACATCGCACAAAGCATAGCAACACAACATGTACGCAGTTCACCCCCACCTTCGGGCTACATCCACCAACTCTTCTCTTCTTTATTAGCCTTTGTCAATCTTCTACATGCACATAGCATCAAAACCCTACTCCACATAGGACATGAGATCTGCGTGCACTTCGCCAGGTCCTCCTTTCCCAAGTAGATCTAGGCACATAGCCTTACACAGTCTTCACACAAAGAACTTACAAATGACTTGCACTTAGCTCTGCAAGTCTCACATAGCATGCAGAAAGCACTTACAACCATTACTTGCACTTAACACAACTTCATATAGATGTACTATTCACATATACTCACCTCTCTCCTTACATCACCTAGACTTCTATTTATATATTACAAAATAGGCCTAAGCATGGGTAAACCCATGGGATGACATCCCCATACTTGTTACATGATCCCAAAACCCAAAAATCCCTAAGAGGGGGCCGATATCCCATGATCTCTTCTTCGATTTGTGCTCCGCCTTTGATAGCCTATCGAAGTCCCAAAATAGGTCAAACATGACCAAGGATATTCAAAACTTAGTCAGGGGCCAACAGGACCCCAACACTCACTTGTGAATCATCTCGAGTCACTCTGGTCTGGGTAGCTCTTCTTCAAAATCCTTGATCTTAGCTTGAGCTGCTTTAACCTGTTGTTGCGCCAAGGCCTCCTGCTCGACGAACTCTTGAATAACTTCTTCCTTGATAGGTCCCTCTAAGCGTTGTTGAACTGTAGTGACGACTTGATCTAGTTCTGCTCCTCGGCCTTTAATCTCCTCAAACAATAACCAAGTTGCATATTGGACTAGTTGGATCTTCTGAGTTACTTCCATAAATTTTCTTTGTATGGCATGGACTTGTTTCTGAGCCATGCGTTGTTACTAGGATCACTTCATCCTTTCAACTGGTGACAGGAGCTTCAACTATGCTTGCACTTCTACTGCGTGTTGCTTCGCTTCCTGGAGTTGTGCTTCCAATTTCTTCAGTTCAGGGTGTTTGGCCAGTCGCTCATAAGTCTACGCACTTTGGCTGCTTATCTGCTTGTATTCGATGGATAATGCTTCGATCCTTTCAACTGTTCTCTGGGCAGTTGCTTCTCTCTGGTGTCGCACTTCCTGCAGAGTGCTTGGTACTATTTTTATCTCTAATTCTACAACTCTTTGTTGAAGTTGTTGGATAGCTTCCACCAGCTGCGCTACTTGATGTTCCACTATCTCTTCTACCTTTGAATCTAAGCCCATCGCAGAGTGAAGTGCTATGTTGACTGCTTCTTCAATTCCAATCTTCTTTGCAAGCAACTATTCTTTCTCTTTTTGGATCTTCGCTCTATATTTTTCAAACTTTTCTTGGAGAGCATCCTCCTATTGTGTAATTCGGCATTGCTCCATGACTTCCTCTTGTACTTTCTTTAAGGTTGTTGTTGGCTATTCCTTTTCTTCTTGCATCCTTCAAAGGTGAGCTTCAGTTACATCAGCTATTTTGCAAATTTGGGTAGGCTCATCTCCCAAATCGGTTTCTTCCGATGATGGGGTCGCAGTGGATACTACGCAGATGAACTGAAGGGCCTGCTGTACCCCTCTAAGTTTGATCTCAATTTTGTCATACATCTCTTCCTGCTTGGCTTCATGCTTCTTCAATATGTCCTTCAAGGCATCTCCTACAACTACTATGATGAAGTCGAAGTCATCGACAGTGAGCACAGTCTGCATCTTACTCAAGGTGGCTCTGGATTTCTTCCGGGAAGAGGGTTTTGGGGGAGAAGCCTTCCTCTTCTTCAAGGGATCAACCTCATCTCTAGGTGGTGTTACTTCACCTTGATTCTTTTCATCTTCTTTTCCATTTATCTCTTCTACTTCTTCATCACCCCCTCAGCCAGGTGATAGTGAAGAAATCCTTTTTGATGCACTGCTTAAGTCTTAGACTTCTTCGGTCTTCTTCCTTCTGCTGGGTCCAAGAGTGTCATGTTCTTTGTGAGCAGATTCTGAGCTGTCAATTTCAGGGTCAGAAATCTCTGCAGGGTCAACAAGGATAAGGAGGTCGACAAGCTAGTCCTTAGTGATCTCCTCGAGGTCCTCTTTCGTGAGCTTGTAGTATGATTGAAGCTCCTCCTTATGTTCATCTTCTCACACAATAATATAGATGAAGTGTCGATCTACGCAAAACTTCATGAGGGGTCAGAACCGCTATAGGGTGTTTGGTGTCATGCGAGGTTCGTCTTCGATAACCCTCTTCTGTTGGATATAATATGTGTGAAATACTGAGTTCGACTGCCACTATTTTCCCATATCGCTCGAGTACCAGATCGTGGTGAACTTCACAGCAAGGGGCTCAAATGACTCAATGTCCAGGAAGGTCTCACCTTCTCGCATTTCCAAAGCGGTAAACGTGATGAGGATCAGAAGCCAGCTAAAGTGGAACTTGTATCCCTGATCCTATGATTCGAGACAGTCTAATTCCAGGTGATTAACTAGGTACTTCGCCCAGTTCATTTGTAGGCCTTCCATGCATTTCCCTACGAGGTCAATGACAAAGCCTGTGACCTACGTGGGTCTATTCTTCCTTACTAGATTTCCTGCAATTAATTGGCATGCTAAGTGCATTTCGCCATTCTGGATGGAAGATACCTTGTAGCCTCGCATTCCCTTCTCAACATCATCGTAGGTATCCTTGATCTTCTGTGCTAATGCATGATCTGTGGCTTTCCCTAGATAAAAGTCTTGCGGATTGGGTCCTTGCATACTCAATCCGGTGATCCTATGGATCAACATCATATCGACTATGATACGATGGTCTAGCCATAAGTATCCACCATGGTAACATGAAAGTAGTATTTTGACACAGGCATTAACTTCCTGGTGCCTTCTGAAGTGTGGGATTTTCATTACGTTCAACAGGGTGGACTGCGTGAGGTTCATCGTCCATGGCTGGGGGATTATCTTTGATTTCTTCCCCTTCATCCTGGTCAAGTATTTATATGGGGCAAGCATGCTATGGTTCTTATGATATCCTAGGTTGTAGTCGTTGAAATTTAACGTTGTGATCTTGTCTTGCTGCGCGTATCCCCCTCGGGAGGTACACAGTGACCATGGTGTACTCGAAATATCTTGGCACACTATCATGACTTACCATGTTGGCCAGAGGCGGGATGTAGTCGGGTAATATGGTCGAGATCAGCTTCACATTTTCTAGGTCATCTTTGTGCTTGGTTCTCTTTTCTGTTATGACTCAGGATGGTCTGGATCCGCGAGTAGTCGACGGAGAGTCTTTCACTCCTCTCTCTGATGATGCTTGTACACCCACAAACATTACTCTTTCAGACATTACTCTTTCAGTCATGAGGTTGATGAGTATCTCCTTCAAAAACTTTTCGACTGCGCTAAGTTCTTCGGACATACACGCTTGTGGTTGAATATCTCGGGTGCAAAGAGTAACTACTCAATGCAACGGGATGGATGGCGATAGCGTGATGGTCACTATTCAAAATCAATTAATCTGCGGGCTCAGATAATCACGGTTGGAAAAAGTGTTCTCGGTGCAAGGTTCGATGAAATAAGTAGACAACAACATAACGAATCTTTCCAACGGACAAGAGACCTTCATCAATGCAGTTATGTCCGTTGTGGCATGGTCCCAACAGTTTGATGGTGAGTTTTCTGATAATAAATGAGTTTTCTACCCATTTGGGGCATCGGTCTAATGGTTATGTTGTTCCCAATGGCTATATTGGTTCTCCATGGTGAGGTGCCATGTGACGTTGTTCTGATTTTCTGGCGAAGTTCCATTTTTGCAAATTTTCCTTCCGCGAAGTTCCTTTTGGAGCCTTCTGTAACTTTTTGATCTTATCTTTCTTCTTACTTAGCTTTCTATCCTTCTTTCCAGTGAGCTTTGTCTCGATATTCCTCTTTCCATTCTGATTCTTATCTTCTTTTGGCATAGTAACTTGGCGTTTTTGAGACTCTTTCATAGGATTCAAGGGAAATACTTCTTCTATGTCTAGGGTAGGTACTTCAGTCTCTGGTGTTCCTTCAACTTTGATATCTCGGTCTCTGGTTCTAAGTAGTTTCGATCTATTCTCTTGTTCTTAAATCAAGTGGGCTATTCTTCTGGTCATGAAATATTTTAACTCTTTTAGCTCCAAGACTTCCTCTTTTATCCTTCTTGCCTAGTCCTTCTCAATCCAAGGCTTTCCTAGTAATATAGAAAATGCAGTGTTGTTCCCAAGAAATTTAACAACCTGAAATTCTTCCTCTGTCAAGGTTCCATGAGAACTCATAGATGTCTGTGTAAGTCTTCCACATAGGGTTATCATCTTTCCTTTAATTAATCCTATGAATCCTAATGAAGGGATCATAGCACGTGTTGGCATAGGGGCAGACCCAAGGTTCAACTCTAACAACACACCAACAAGCCCTAACTACTATCCCTTTTGACAACACCTGTGAAGCAGATGCAGTCTCACCTGAATTAGCTATAGGGGGTTGCAGGACATAGGTGTCTACGACCAGAGGAAATGCAGAGTGGATTCACAAAAATAACACACAACAACATAGTATTTTTTATCTTCCTTTAAACCTATTGCGTAAGTAAAAGAACACAACATCAATCACACACAACACAAGATATACGTCATTCACCCTCTCTCTAGGGATACATCTACAAAACTGTTCTTTATGATATATTAAAGTGAAACTTACATTTCTATCTGCTCTCTTAGCTTGAAGATATTCTCTCTTTCTCTCTTCTCTCCTTCTCCCATCCCTGCGCACCCAGCTGAAGATCTTACAATACAGAATGCTCTCCACTCAACACCTCTCTCTCGCAATAGCAATCACTCTAACAATAATAATAACATCAGCCTCTATCCAACCCATCCCAGGTCTTCTTGACCTTTATTTATACATTACAATGGCTCACCAACAGCCTTAGGCCAAAACCTAGGTGTCCAAAACCCAAATTACCAAAACCCTAGGTTTCTAAAACCTTAGGTCAACTTGACCCATGTTTTCAGGGCTTCGCCAGCCTGTCATTCCTTCTTTCTCGTGCAATTCTCCAAAGAATCCAACAGTGGCTTTTTCTTCTTACTGAGTTGTCTTTGATCCATCTTCCTTGTTGATCTGTCATCCTTGATCTCCTCCTCCAACAACTTTCTTTATCTTGCTTCACTCCATCTTTTTTGTCCTCTTAGCCACTTCAACCTAGTATCAGTCACTGTGTCTTCCATGCAGTTCATACTTTTCATTTCCTTCCTTGATCTTCTCTTTCTTCCACAACCAAGGGCCAATAGGCCCCCAACACTCACCTATGAA
This sequence comes from Picea sitchensis, assembly GCA_010110895.2. Lineage (NCBI taxonomy): Eukaryota > Viridiplantae > Streptophyta > Pinopsida > Pinales > Pinaceae > Picea > Picea sitchensis. Next base: position 43,332 of record SNQJ01S0019667.1, read on the forward strand.
TCATCCCAAGATACTTCAGTTCTGAACTTTCTATTTTTCTTCGTCTTCAGAATGCGTAGTGCAGTCTGTGTGTTCTACTATGTCCCTTCCTTCCCTTGTGCAGACTGTATTTTTTGTGTTTGGTACCTAGTTTCATCTGCACTTGGTACCTAGACCCTTTCCCTTATACTCTTACTGAGAGTTGCGAGGAAGCTGGTTTTCATAATACAATTTCAACTGGCTCCCATTTACCAAACCTTCATTCCATTTTCCATTCAAAGTCTTCAGCTACGCAGCTCCTCTCTCTGTAACATATGCAATTTCATATGGCCCAAGCCAATGCATTCTGAACTTTCTTCTTGATGTGCCTATCATGGTAGGCCTTTTCGCTTTCCTTCTGTACCTTCTGGTGAAATCATGCAATAAATCTATCTTCTTCTAGTTCTACCAACTGTGAAAGCCTCTCTTGCACAACGCCAGTGTCATCCATATCTGTAAAGACTGCAATTCTGAGACTAGGAACCAAATATTCCATGGGGACTACTACTTCTAAGCCATAAACCAACTTAAAGGGAGTCTACATGGTCATCTTTCTGCAAGTGGTTATGTAGGCCCATAATACTGCTGGTACTCTCAAATCCCAGTCGTCCCTATTCACACTGCATATCTTTGTCAGCGCTATCTCCAAGATCTTATTGAAAGATTCAACCATTCCATTCTCCTATGGATGGCAAGGGGTACTCTTCTGATGGTGAACTTCAAATTCCCGAGTCAGATCTTCAATATTATTATTAATAAAGTGTGTGCCTTGATCGCTCATCAGGGTCTTAGGGCATCCAAACCTGGTTATTATATCATCAAATATGAATCGCGCAGTTTTAGTTGCACTACAGTCCTTAACTGCTCTTGCTTCTTCCCATCTGGTCAAGTATTCTATCACAGTGATGATGTATCTTACTCCTGTGCACTTTCCTAGGGGATTTATAGGTCCCACGAAATCAATGGCCCATTTCTCAAATGCTTGTAAATTCAGTTGTGGTGCTAAAGGCATCTTATCTCTTCTAGACGGTTTCCCAACTCTTTGGCATACATCGCAGGATTTATAGTATTCCTTGGCGTCTTTGTGTAGAGTAGGCCACCAGAGGCCAACTCTAAGAACTTTCTATGTTTTTGTTTTCCCTGCGTAGTGTCCTCTTGCAATGCCTTCATGGGCTTCTGCCAAAATTAGTGGTCTTTTTTCTTCCATAACGCACCTTCTCAATATTTCATCAGGTCCCATCTTATATAGTTGTCCCGCTATAAGTGAAAATTCTGAAGTGCGCACTACCAGATGTTTCTTCTAAAGGACTGTATATCCACTAGGTGCCATTCCTGTAGGCAGGAAATGGACTATCTCCGTGAAGTGTTCTTCCACTTTTCTGATGGATAGCAGTTGTTCTTATGGTATTATATCCTCCAGACTAGTAGGTTCTTATCCACTCTCTAATCTAGACAAATGATCAGGTCCCTTTTTCATTCTCCCTGGTTTGAATACGATCTCAAAATCATATTCTTGAAATAACATAAGCCATCTTCATATCCTTCCCTCCAAAACTGGCTTGTTGACCAGGTATTTTAGCGCAGAGTGATCAGTGAACATCTTAAAATGTCCTCCCAACAAATAGTGATGAAACTTTTGCAATGCATACACCATGGCTAATCCTTCTCTTTTGGTGGTGGTGTAATTTATCTCAGCTATAGAGAGCTTCCTGCTAAAAAAGGCTAATGGATGGTCAATGTCTCTTTCTCCGAGTTTTTCTAGCACTACTCCTAAATAAATGGGCGAGGCATCGACATGCACATGAAACTCCTTATTCCAATATGGGAAAACCAGAATAGGCGCAGTAACCATTTTTTGTTTCAGTGTGTTGAATCTCTGTTGGCATTCATCTGTCCATTGAAAATGACAATATTTCTTCAAAATATTCTCCATGGGTGTTGTTGTCTGTGCATACCCCTTGATGAACTTCCTATAGTATCATGTATGTCCCAGTGCAGTGTGCAGTTGTCTTACTAAAGCAGGGGAAGGTAGATCAACAATAATAGATATCTTGGAGGGATCCACCAACAACCCCTGCTTGCATACAATATGTGCTAGAAAAACTCCAAAAGGTGATAAAAAGATGCACTTCTTCATATTCAAGGCAATCTGGCATTGTCTGCATTTATCCAACATTAGTCTTAAACATTCAATATGGTCTTGCAATAAGCTAAAAACAGTCCAATCATCAAAATATGCTTCTAGAAATTTATGTAAAAACTCTTTGAACGCTTCGACCACCACCCTGGAAAAGATGGTTGGTGCATTCTTTAATCCAAATGGAATCACTATATACTGGTAATATCCCCATTCTATAGAAAATGTGGTCTTATGGAAATCTTCATTGGCAATCATGATCTGATGGTACCCTGAAAATTTGTTTGTGAAGGAGTAAACCTCATGTCCTCCCACATTGTCTAACACTTCATTGGTGAATGGTGTAGGAAATGGTTCATGCAAGAAAGCATCATTCAGCTTCCTGAGATCTACACAGATCCTGATCTCTCTAGTTTTCTTATCCTGCACCACCATAGGGCTAACCCACTCTGACTCTTCAACAGGTTCTATGATTCTTGCTTCTAACATTTTGTCAACCTCGATCTTGACTTTCTACTTGTATTTAGGATTCAATTTGCATGGTCTCTTTTTGACTGGCCTTGCATCTGGTTTCAAGGGTATCTTCATCTCTCCCATGGGTCCTTTAATACCCTTCATCTCTATGAATATTGTTGGAAAAAGGTCCTGATATTCATGAAACAACTCTGTGATCTTATCAATAGTGGCCTCATCCCAGTAATCTCCAATGTTTTCTAGTTTAGGTGTTGTCTCTATTCCTATATTAACTTTCTTGATCTTAATGGGTTTCCGAATAAAAGGCATTTCGACTCCAGGTCCTTCTATGTCTCTCTGTTATTTTGTTTCCACAATGTTCACATTCCTAGGATCATCATCTTCATCGACATTGATATTGTAACAGCCTTGCAATTTCTGAAAAGGCGCAATCCATTCATCCTCTTCTTGCTCCACGGGGAGGCTAGGTGCCTCCTCAAAAAATTTATGTCTTACTATCTGTAATGCTTGATCCACTGTAGGATATTGACTTTCAAACAAAAAGGTTGTTACAAAGTTCTGAGTCATACCTTCCCAGTTTGTAGTAATGAGGTGCAGTTCAGCTTGTAGGTACCAATTAATAGGTGTTGTGTCCAGAGTGTTGATGAATTTGTGCACCCACTGCTCCTGAGGAATTCTTCTCCAGGATTCCTCGCATATGCACACATGGTATTTCAGACAACTTCAACCTGTGTATTGAACTTCTCACCCCTCTTTTTGTCTGAGAATCTTGTTGTCATCAAAGTACGACATTGCACCTATTCTGCAATGTTATTCGTATGTGTTCCCCACCATCTTGTTGGAGTTTCTTTCAAAGCATATTCCAGTGCCAACAACCTCTATTGTGCTAGTACAACTTTTTAAAATTCCAACAAGAAAGTTTCTAAGTGATTCAAACCATCAAAGGTCGGAAAATTACTTATTGTTGTGCCTATCCAACGAACTTCTCTGGTCAATCTGGCGCATCTCTATGTAGAAACTCTGTACATCTTATTCTGCCAGTTCTCCAGTGCTTCTTATGAATCTGAGGAACATGTGCTCTCACTTTTCCAGCTCAAGTTACCATCTTCTATAGGATTGATGTAATTCTATTGTCTTGTTGTCAATTTGTAAATATTCTCTAACTCATACGCGCGATCTTCTTGTCTATCTTGTTGTCAATTTGTAAATATTCTATAACTTGTATGTGCCCCATTTACTATCTTACTTGGAAATCCTTGGATCGAAAGAGATCAAGCCAAAAAGAGAGAAGAAGAAAAAGTTTTAGAACAATAGAGACAAGAGTTAAAAGATTTTATGACTAAGAAGATTGCACAGTTGATTGAGGAACAGAAGAAGCTCCTTGACACTAAAGACCCCAATGTCGAAGTTGAAAGAATGTCAGAAAGCTCATGGACAACCGAAGCACCTATCCCAGAGAAAGAAGAACTATTAACCCTGAAAGAGCCTCAACTTCACAAAGTGACTATACCCAAGGAAGATAGGAATCATAACGGAAAAAAAACCACTGAGACGAAACTCATTGGGAAGAAGGCTAGAAAGTTAAGTAAGAAGAGGGCGAAGATTTAAAAACTACAGGATATTCCAGGTGGAGCATCACATAAAGAAAAATTACAGAATTCGAGCTTCGTCGAAATATTAGGACAACGACCTATGGCACTTTGCCATGTCAAGGTAGAAAAACATTTATGAGTCACTACTAGACCATTGGCGAGCACCAGAATGGATAGAACAGAATTAATGGAGGCTCCATTCCTATTGCAAGAAGGTTGTTGACGAATTTCTTATTTAACCCGTCACTCCCTGCCCGAAGAACACTTTTTCCAAATTGAGAATTCAAAGATCGCAGAACTAGTGACTGTATACCATGATCATTGGAAGCAGATTGTTCATCCTAGTGCAGTATCTGAGATCATTGTGACCCCGATTATGTTTTTCGAGCTTATATGTCAGACGAGCTCAGCGCTGCTAAGAAAGTAGTTGAAGAAGTTTTAATTGACTTAATGACTGAGAGAGTCATGTCAGAAAGAATAACGTCCATTGGTATTCAAGCATCATCCACGATAGGAGTACAGGCCTCCCCATCGACTGCTCGAGTAGGGACATTTCGAGCCGGCACAGAACGAAGAACTAAGCACAAGGATGACATTGCAAATGCCAAGCTTATTCCACGCATTCTACCGATGTACTTACCCCCTCTAAGCGGTTCCATCAACTGTGAAAGTGTACCCCACGAATTCAAGTATGCTTTGATCACCGCATACCTCCCGAAAGGAGTGCACACAGTCCGTGTTGACCAGGATAAGCATGAAACACTGAAATTGAGTGATTTTAACCTTGGAGATCGTAAATCTTACAACATGTTATCTCCGCATAAGTACTTAACCAGGACCAAAGGCTAGAACTCTAAGATTGTCCCACAGTCATGGACCCAGAACATTGCACAGTCCACACTCCTTAATGTAATGAATATCCCACACTTCGGTAGACACTAGGAAGTCAACACATGTGTCAAGTTGCTGTTATACTAATACCACGGAGGATACTTATGGCTAGACCGTCGTGTCACTATGGATCCAACCTTGATCAATTGGATCACAGGACTTAGTATGCAAGGTATTGACCCATAATATTTTTACCCAGGAAAGACATCAGACCACGTTCTTGCAAAAAAGATTAAAGAGACTTATGGCAATGTTGTGAAGGGCACACAAGGCTACAAGGTAGCCTCTATCCAGAATGGCGCAGTGCGCCTTGCCTGTCAGTTGATCACGGGCAAGATAGTTCACAAGAATATACCAACACAAGTGACTGGATTCGTAGTTGACCTCGCAAGGAAGTGCGACGAGGGACTACAGATGAACTAGGCATAGTATATTGTAAACCAACTAGAGATTGATTGCAAAGAAGCACAATACCAAGGGTATGAGTTCCACTTTAGTTGGTTACTCATACTAATCGCCTTCATCACTTGGGAGCTACCAGAGGGTGCCACTTTCCCGGAGATCGAACCCTTCGATCCACTGGCCATGAATTTCTATACGCTATGGTACTCCAACGACATGAACAAACAGTGGCAGTCCAATGCCATATTCCATGCCTATTACAACCAATTGAAGAATGCAATCCAGTCTACACTGCGCATCTCACCGAACACACTTCATAGGTTTAGACCCTTGATGAAGTTCAATGTGGATCGCCACTTTATATACTTGACCCCACATGTTGATGAGCACCAATAATAGCTTCAGTCTTATTATAAGTTGACAGAAGAAGACTTGGAATAGATTACCAAAGAATGGTCAACGAACCTCCCTATTTCAGCGAACCCCGCAGAAATGTTCGACGAGGAGAAATCTGAAGCTATGATGAATACACTTGGACTGAGTAAGACTAAGAAGGATTCTGAAGTTCAAGATATCCATAGTACATCTACGAATACCACTTTGATCTCACCCACGCAAGGAGGTGATGGTGAAGAACTAGGCAGGACAGAAGTTGAGCAAAATAAAGGCAAGATTACTCCGCCTGGAGAAGAGGAGGATCCTTCCAAGAAAAGGAAGACTATCCCACCAAAGTCCTCATCCTGAAAAAAATCTAAGGCTACCTGAACTACATTTCAGATTACCCTCACACCAGAAAAATTCGACTTCTTAAACATTACACTGAATGATGCTTCACAAGAGATCGTAGAAAGACAAGAAGCGAAGCAGGAGGAGCTATTCAGCCGAATCAAGGGCGAACTTCAAGGAATGTAGTAGGTACTCCATTCCATCCGAGAAACTTCTACTATGCCCTTGGCAGTTGCAATAGCAGGAACAGATGATGATCCCACCCAATTACATCAAATCGCCGATAAAGTCGAAGCTCGCCTTCGACGAGCTCAAGAAGACACAATGCAAGCCACCCAGGCTTTAATGCAAGTACAAAATGCACTCCTAGAACAATAGAGTATAGCAAATTAGGAAAAGCTTACCCTGAGAGTGAAGTCGAATGAGGAAAAATCACAGTTGCTATCAAAGAAACTTGAAGTATATGAAAAGGTTCACAGAGCACTTCGCTCTGTGATGGTCATAGAAATAAAGATTGAAGAACGTGTTCCACAGCAAGTGGCACAACTTGAAGAAGTCATCTAGCAAATTCAACAGCGCATCGCAGACCTATAAATTCATACTATGCCTGAGACTCTTCAAGAAATAAGAGATATGAGAGAGGAAACTACTTTTAACACAGTCAACCGATTAAAAACCTTTTCCTTGGAATACAAATAGTTGTGCACTAGAAGTGCCCAAACTCTTGAAAACCTCGCAGAGAATCTAGAGGTGCACGCATTAGAGGTATAGCTCCAAGAAGCAACATTTCATGCAAAGACACTACAACCACAAATGAAGACCTTGATCCCAGTCGAAAGAATGAAGAGATTTACAGAACAACACACCACCCAACAACAGGTACACATGCTGCAAAGTAAAGTGATGGAAGTCTCCCAATGACTTCAGCCAATCCAAGAACAAGCATTCAAACTATTCACTGACATTGAAAGCCAGGGAGCCAATATTGAACATATTGTCATCACCGCAGAACAATTCCTAGGAGGGAAAGTAAACAACTCAGTGATCCAAGAATTCATTGAGCAAGAGGTTGTCGCATTACAACAGGTCGAAGAAGCTTGAGCCAAGCTCAAGGCATTTGAAGTAGAATTGCATAGACCTGAGTGACTCAGGACGAATGACAGGTGAGTGTTGGGGGCCTGTTGTCCCTTGACCATGTTTTGGGGAATACTTGGTCAGATTTGACAATTTTGGGACTTCAACAGCCTGTCAAATATGGAGCGCGATGTGAAGCAGAGATGATGGGATCTCGTCCCACTTTGGGTCCTTTTTGGGTTTTTGGGTTAATGTAATGAGAAAGGGATGTCGGCCTGTGGGTTTACCCATGCTTAGGCCCACTTTTGTATGTATAAATAGATGCATAGGCAAAGTAAGTAGGGGGCGATAAGTTGGATCTATGTGATCGAAGAGTTTCAAGTAAGATAAGTGCTAGTAATCATTGTAAATGCTCTGTGCATCTTGTAAGAGGCTGAATGAAAGATATTGTAGAAGACTCTATGCTTTTAGTGCAAGGAAGAAGGATCTAGCGAGCTGCACAGATCTTTTGTCCTGTGCGAAGTAAGGATTGTTGAAGCTCTGTTTTGTAACTTCTTGACCGAGATAATAAAGAAGAAGACTTTGTGGATGTAGCTCCAGGGTGGGGGTGAACCACGGTAACTTTGTGTGTTGTGCTTTGTGCCTCGACCTGATGTGTTTTCTCTCTTCTTGCTAAGTGCTTTGATGTTTTTAGATAGATCTATTGATTCTTTGTGCTTATGAAATATGAATGCATGTTAGATATGATATGTAATATGCTTAGTGCTTATTGAGACTAATCTATTGTGTGTTGCTAAGTGCTGAAACTATCTTAGATCTAAGTAGTTACTACGATTTTCTGTGTTATCTATGAAGTGAGATAAGGTTTGATTCAAGGTGAAATATTACGTGAAGTGTGTAATCACAGATCTATGTCCCAGCTAAGGTTGCAGACACCTGAGTCTTGCAACCACCCCTACCTCTACCTCAGGTGAGACTTCATCTTCTTCACAGGTGTTGTTGAAAGGGCCGGTAGTTAGGGTTTTTTTGGTACGCTCTTAAGCATTGAACCCTGGGTCTGCCCCTATGCCAACAAATGGTTCTATTGTCGGGACCTGAAACTGTGATTGCTGGGAACTAAAGAAGAAGAAGCTTTGTGAAAATAAGCTATGTGCATAGATCTGTGCCTTAGTGAGAAGCATTCTACTTGACCTGTGAAGCTTTGTGCCAAGAAAAGAGGTCAGATCTGCAAGAAAAGAGGTCATATCTGCAAGAAAAGAGGTCAGATTTGTGATAAAAAAAGGTCAAATCTACGAGAAAAGAGGTAAGATCTGTAAGATTTGTGCTGTGATAAAGGTAAGAATAGTTAAAAGTCTTAGATATGAAAGATTTTTGCTCTATAGAAGTAAGATAAGTGGAAATTTTTGTTTCTGAAGCATGAATTTAGGTATGATTGATAGATTTTTTCCTAGATTGAATACTAGGGCATTGTTAGATAAAAGAAAGTTTGATATGAATAGATATGATAAGAATAATGATATATATGTTATACCTATCCATAGAAAGAATGTTTGGACTAACAAATGGATACAGGATCCTAGAAAGAAATTCTTCCAGGCTAGCTACCATGATCCTAGTGTGCAGTACAGAAGAAGTTGGGGATCATTTAAAAGAAAGAGAAGATTGACCTTATGTTACAGTTGTAGAAGACCGCGACATCTAGCTAAGGAGTGCCCTGGTGAAAGAACGAGTTGTCTCTATTGTAAGGCTTTGGACCATGAAGTATTAGATTGCTCTAGAGTGATTTCTAAGATTGAAAGAATGAATCTGAAAGAAGAAAACCCTAAGGCAGATCCAAAAATAGTAGAACCCCAGAAAGAGTCAGAAAAGATGTTACTGCAGATGAAAGACACCTTGAATGATCACTGACATGTCAAGTTATTAGACATATTTAAAGAAAAAGAATGCATCAAAGTAAGGGTAGGAGACTTCGACATTGACTGTGTTTTGGATGAGGAAACACAGGTGAATGTTATGACAGAAAGAACTTGAGAAGCTATAGGAATACTTTCTATGATCCCTTCACTAAGTAGAATAGGGTTATTCAGAGGAAAAAAGGTAAACCTATGTGGAAGGCTCACTCAGATATCTATGAATGTCAATGGAACCTCGAGAGAGGAAGATTTTGATATTATCAAATTTATTGAGGACAATGCCCCATTTACTATGTTACTTGGAAATCCTTGGATTGAAAGAGATCAAGCCAAAAAGAGGGAAGAAGAAAAAGCTTTAGAGCAACAGAGACAAGAGTTAAAATATTTTATGACCAAGAAGATTGCACAATTGATTGAGGAACAAAAGAAGCTCCTTGACACTAGAAACCCCAATGTCGAAGCTAAAAGAATGTCAGAAAGCTCATGGACAACCGAAGCACCTGTTTCGGAGAAACAAGAACTATTAACCCTGAAAGAACCTCTACAACACAAAGTGACTATACCCAAGGAAGATAGGAATCAAAATGGAAAAATAACCATTGAGACAAAGCTCATTGGGAAGAAGGCTAGAAAGTTAAGTAAGAAGAGGGAAAAGATTGAAAAACTACAGGAGATTCCAGATGGAGCATCGCAGAAAGAAAAAATACAGAATTCGAGCTTCGCTGGAATATCAGGATAGTGACCTATGACACTTCGCCATGTCGAAGCAATATAGTCATTGGAGGCCAATATGTCCATTCAACTACCACTCCAAACGGGTCAGAAAACATTTATGGGTCACTACTAGACCGTTGGCCAGCACCAGAATGAATAGAATGAAATTAATGGAGGATCCATACCCGCTACAAGAAAGCCATTGCCTAATTTCTTATTTAACCTGTCACGCCCTACCCGAAGAACACTTTTTCCAAATTGATAATTTGAAGCTCGCATAACTAGTGATTGTATACCGTGATCATTGCAAGCAGATTATTCATCCTAGTGCAGTATCTGAGATCATCATGACCCCGATTATCTTTTTCGAGTTTATATGTCAGACGAGATCACCGCTGTTGAGAAAGTAGTTGAAGAAGTTTTGATTGACTTAATGACTGAGAGAGTCATGTCGGAAAGAAGAACGTCCACTGGTATTCAAGCATCATCCACAATGGGAGTATAGGCCTCCCCATCGACTACTCAAGTAGGGATATTTTGAGGCAGCACAAAATGAAGAACTAAGCACAAGGATGACATTGCAAATTCCAAGCTTATCCCATGCATTATACCAATGTACTTAACCCCTCTAAGTGGTGCCATCAACTATGACAACGTACTCCACGAGTTCGAGTACGCTTTGATCACAGCGTACCTCCCGAAAGGAGTGCATGTAGTCTATGCTGACTAGGATAAGATTGCAACACTGAAATTGAGTGATTTTAACCTCGGAGATCGTAAAGCTTACAGCATGTTAGCTCCGCATAATTACATAACCAGGACGAAAGGAAAGAACTCTAAGATTGTCCCACAGTCATGGACCCAGAACACTGCACAACACACACTCCTTAATGTAATGAAGATCCCACACTTCGGCAGACACCAGGAAGTCAACACATGTGTCAAGTTGCTTCTATCCTACTACCACAGAGGATACTCATGGCTAGACTATTGCATCATTGTGGATCCAACCTTGATCAATTAGATCACAAGACTTAGTATGCAAGGTCCTGACCCATAGGAGTTTTACCCAGGAAAGACATTGGACCACGTTCTTGCACATAATATTAAAGAGACTTATGGCGATGTTGTGAAGGGCACGCAAGGCTACAAGGTAGCCTCTATCTAGAATGGTGAAATGTGCCATGCTTGTCAGCTGATCGCAGGCAAGCTAGTTCACAAGAACAGACCAACACAAGTGACTGGATTCGTAGTTGACCTCACAGGGAAGCACCCCAAGGGACTACAAATGAACTGGGCATAGTATCTTCTAAACCAGCTAGAGCTTGATTGCAGAGAAGCACAAGACCAAGGGTATGAGTTCCACTTCAGTTGGTTACTCATACTAGTCACCTTCATCGCTTGGGAGCTACCAAAGGGTGCCACTTTCTTGGAGATCGAACCTCTTGAACCATTGGTCGTGAAGTTCTGTATGCTATGGTACTCCAATGACATGAACAAATAGTGGAAGTCCAATGTCGTCTTCGATGCCTATTACAACTAATTGAAGAATGCAATCCAGTCTACACCATGCATCTTCCCGAACACACTTCATAGGTTTAGACCCTTGATGAAGTTTACACAGATCGCCACTTTATATACCTGACCCCATGCACTGATGAGCACCAAGAAAAACTTCAGTCTTATTATTAGTTGACATAAGAAGACTTGGAACAGATTACCAAATAATGTTCGGCGGACCTCGTTATTTTAGCAAACCCCACAGAAATGTCCGATGAGGAGAACTCTAAAGATATGTTGAATATACCTGGACCAAGTAAGACTAAGAAGGATGTTGAAGTTCAAGATATCCATAGCACATCTACAAAGACCACTTCAATCGTGCCTGCACAAGGAGGTGATGGTGAAGAACTAGGTGGGACAGAAGTCGAGCAAAATAAAGGTGAGGTTACTCCGCCTAGAGAAGAGGAGGATCCTTCCAAGAAAAGGAAGACTACCCCACCAAAGCCCTCATCCCGAAAGAAAGCTAAGGCTACCCAAAATACACTTAAGACTACCCTCACACCAGATGACTTTGACTTCTTAACCGTTACACTGAATGATGCTTCACAAGAGATCGCAGAAAGACAAGAAGCGAAGCAGAAGGAGTTATTTAGCCGAATCAAGGGTGAACTTCAAGGAATGTAGCAGGTAATCTAGTCTAGTTGAGCAACTTCTACTGCACCCTTGGCAGTTGCAACAGCAGAAACAAATGATGAGCCCACCCAATTACATCAGATCATCGATAAAGGTGAATCTCACCTTCGACGAGCTCAAGAAGACATAGTGCAAGCCACCCAGGCTTTAATGCAAGTACAGAATGAACTCCTAGAACAACAGAGTAAGGAAGATCAGGAAAACATTACCCTGACAGCGAAGTGGAATGCGGAAAAGGCACAGTTTCTAGCAGAGCAACTTGAACTACAGTAAAAGTCTCACATAGCACTTCGCTCTATGACAATCATAGAAATAAAGATTAAAGAACGTGTTCCATAGTAGGTGGCACAACTTGAAGAAGCCATCTAGCAACTTCAGTAGGGCATCACAGACCTGGAAATTCATACTGTGCCTGAGACTCCTCAAGAAATAAGAGATATGAGAGAGGCAACTTCTCATAACACGGTTGACCGATTAAAAACCTTTGCCTTGGAATACAAACAGTTGTGCACTAGAAGCGCCCAAACTCTTGAAAACCTCGTAGAAAATCCATAGTTGCACGCATTAGAGGTACAACTCCAAGAAGCAATGTAGCACATAGAGACACTACAAGCAAAAATGAAGACCTTGACCCCAGTCAAAAGAATGAAGAGATTTACAGAACAACGCACCGCCCAACAATAGGTACACACACTGCAAAGTAAAGTGATGGAAGTCTCCCAACGACTTCAACCAATCCAAGAACAGGCATGCCAACTATTCACTGACATTGAAAGCCAGGGAGCCAAGCTTGAAAAAATTTTCATCACCGTAGAACAATGCCTGGAAGGGCCAATAAACGATGCAGTGATCCAAGAATTCACTGAGAAAGAGGTTGTCACACTACAACAGGTCGAAGAAGCTCGAGCCAAGCTTGAGGCATTTGAGGTAGAATTGTGCAGACTTGAGTGACTCAGGACGAGTCACAGGTGAGTGTTGGGGGCTTGTTGGACCTTGACTAAGTTTTGGGGAATACTTGGTCAGATTTGACCATTTTGGGACTTTGAAAACCTGTCAAAGGTGGAGCGCAATGTGAAGCAGAGATCACTGGATCTCGGCCCACTTTGGGTCCTTTTTGGATTTTTGGGTTAATGTAACAGGAAAGGGATGTCAGCCTGTGGGTTTACCCATGCTTAGTCCCACTTTTGTATGTATAAATATATGCATAGATGAAGTAAGTAGGGGGTGATAAGTTGGATCTATGTGATCGAAGAGTTGCAAGTAAGCTAAGTTCTAATAATGACAGTAAATGCTCTGTGCATATTGTAAGAGGCTGAGTGCAAGATATTGTAGAAGGCTCTATGCTTTTAGTGCAAGGAAGAAGGATCTAGCGAGTTGTGTAGATATTTTGTCCTGTGTGAAGTAAGGATTGTTGAAGTTGTTCTGTAACTTCTTGACTGAGATAATAAAGAATAATACTTTGTGTACGTAGCCCCAGGGTGGGGGTGAACCACGGTAACTCTATGTGTTGTGCTATGTGCCTCGACCTGATGTGTTTTCTCTCTTCTTGCTAAGTGCTTTGATGTGTTTATATAGATCTATTGATGCTTTGTGCTTATGGGATATGAATGCATGTTAGATATGATATGTAAGATGCTTAGTGCCTATTGAAACTAATATGTTGTATGTTGCTAAGTGTTGAAACTATCTTAGATCTAAGTAGTTACTACGATGTTCTGTGTTATTTGTGAAGTGAGATAAGGGTTGATTCGAGGTGAACTATTAATGCTAAGTGATGTGTGAAGTGTGTAATCACAGATCTATGTCCATGCTAAGGTTGTAGACACCTGAGTCTTGCAACCACCCCTGCCTCTACCTCGGGTGAGACTTCATCTGCTTTGTAGGTGTTTCTGAAAGGGATGGTACTTAGAATTTTGTTGGTGTGATCTTGAGCGTTGAACCCTGGGTCTGACCCTGTGCCAACAGGGTTAAAGTTGCCTCTTCCTGAGGATTTGTACTGCGCAGTGTTTCCTTCTTGTTGTACTTCACCTTGAATTTTGTATATATCCCTTGACCTTTCATGCATGAGATCATAATCTCTTCAATCCCTATCATCATGCCCCACCGAATTACAGAACGTGCAATATAGATTTGTGGGTGTCTGGACATATTTTTGTAAGTAATAACATTCACTAGGGCGATGTCGATTTCTACATACCTTGCACCAATGTAGGGTAACTTGCTTCAACAGGCTTAGAGCTCTAGAGGCCAAATATTCATGAAATAGGGGACAATGATCCTTATCGTGTCCTTCTAATTTGCATCTGATACACTAAATGTCTTCTCTTTTTTCCTTCCCTTTTTCTTTCTTCATATCTTCAACCTGCAATTATAAGCTAGTTAGCTGACTTATGATTTGACTTATACATGCGTTGGATTCTCCCATTGGGGTTGATTCTAATTTCATTGCAATCTCCAGTGCCTCATCTTGCAAAGAACTTTTTGCTGCATCAAAGGGACTTTGATGTGAGGTAGGAGGGAAGCAATGAACCATTCCTTGTTCTGCTCGTCTGGGATCTGGAAATTCAACTGGCCTGTTAAGGGTTTAAACCTCTGATCAAACTCCCAAACAGGTTCAGCTACTCATTGCTTGATTTCTTTCAACTCTTTGATGCACTGGGAATCTGACTTAGATTTCTTAAATTCGACAATCAGTGTAGTCTTAATAATATTCAGCGGTTTAGGTGCATCTCCCTGGACAAATTTCATGTACCATATCAGTGTACGATCTCTTAGGGTGGTACTAAACTAATCTCTCTTCATAGCTTCATCGGTGATGTTCTTAATGCTCCACACGGCTTCGCCTAAGAACCAATGTTGATCAGGATATTCAGATCCATCTCCTCTAAAGGTGGGTAATCTCATCTCACCTTCCATAGAACTTCCTAGATTTCCTGACTGAATAGGTACCAATATCTGAGGGATTTGATATCTTACATTACTCTGGTTACTTAAAATTGTTGAATTAACAGGAGGAATAAAAGTACTTACTTCAATAGTTTGCACAGTTCCTGAAGCTTCTGGTTTTTCTTAGCAAGTTTCTTTAGTCTTTCCTTCCTCTGTCTTAGTGAGTTCTGAATGTTCTTCATCTGTCAGGTCTGCCTCTTCTCCACTGTAGAAACCCTCATCCCCATAATTCTGATTAAATAGGTTCGCAAGAGGAACTTCTCTGAACGCTCTCCCACTGCACGTAAGTCCAGCCTCTATGTCACTGTTGTTGTCTGAGTTCTTGAACATTATCTCCTTTCGATCCAACCGAATATTGACGTTTCAAGATGTTCTTCTCATGTAATAGCATCTTGATTTTAAACTTCAGAAAATGTAAAAATTTTCCTCTGGGTCCCTTAAAGAAGTATCTCTCAGCTTGGTTGTACAATTTCGCTCTGTCAACAACAAGCTCAGTTATAAACCCTCCAATGGTGCTATCGAACCAGTGATCTACTGCTCTTGACACGACATTGTCAACTCTCTTTACCTTCTTGACTAGCGCTGACATCTAAACCATAGGTGGTCTAATTCTAACTTCGAGTTGGGTATCTTCTAGTTTGGCTAGCCACTTGTATATCTCCTAATGAATTCCTCCAAAAGAAAATCTCATGTATATCGATGAAGATATACCTTCCTAACCAATCCTCTGTGCTACGATTACATTTCTTGTTATGGGCTTCAGCGAAGTCCTTTTCTTGATCCTCTATCCACTTTTGAATCTTTGTCTTCAATGGAAAACACCTTGACATTCCCTCAAGAAGATCTCGGTACCAGCAACGGAACCATTTGTTGGCATAGGGGCGGACCCAGGGTTCATCTCTAACAGTGCACCAACAATGTTAATCCCTAATATTGGCTCATGATCCCTTAATTGGGGCATATTGTATTAGTAATGTTACTTTATTTATGTCGACTTTAGGCCATTAGTCATAATTATACCTCCTAGTATCCTATATATACCAAGGAGACATTTTCATTTTGAATCATCTTGTACTTGAACATTTTAAGTGGGGTAAAAGGAGGTTTCCCCCTCAAAGAGGCTTATTATCTTAAATTATCTCTTTTTCAAGGCATTGATTACTTTTTCTGAGGTTTTTCTATGCTATATTGATGTTTGGTTCTTAACATATGGTATCAAAGCTCAAGGTCTTGGGGTTTCGCTACTACATCTAAGACACCTTGGAATTTTTGCTATAACTTTTTTCTACAATGTTTCAGAAGGAACGACTTGGCAGATATTTATTAGATAGATCAAGGTACGTTAGGTTCAAAATTCAGTGTCTAAGGCCTTATAATTTCGGAGATACATCCAGTACAAGATAGGGTTCTGGAATCATCCAGAACTGAGTCATTGTGGTATTTTCACTATAAAACCTTTTCTGTAATGTTTCATAACCTAAACTCTAGAGGCTATTTACAGAAATTATAAATCTATATGTGGTAAAAATTTCAACTTCTAGGTCATCTTAAATTTGTAGATACACCTTGTGTAAGATAGGGTATCTGGCTAGTCCTATTGACTAGTCTCAAGAAGGTGTTCTAGGTAAAACAATCATAACTTCTTCCTAGAGTATCCAAATTGAGTAGGACTAGTTTCATTGGATCATAGATAGTATGTAGTATTTATGGTGTGTGTTTCATAATTTTATATCAATTATTTTGGGCGGGGCATGCTATACAAGTGAGATATTATGGAAAGGCCAAAATTCGGCAAGTTGTAGGGAAGTTACCATAAACTCCACTTAGCACATCCAATTTTGATTAGACCTATGGCATTGCAGAGAAGAAATATCAGAGAACTACATAAAATAAATTTTCATACCCAGAAGAGCCGAAACTTAAGAGATACAACAGAAGAAATATTGTCTAGCATAACCACCTCAAAATCAAGGTTCAAAAGTGATACTTGGCTAACATGCCACCCAAAAAGGGAACTTCTACACCAACTAAGCCTCCAAAAAATCCTACTTGGACTCTTGATGAAGGTGAAGAAATGCGTAGGGACATAAACGATTTACAAAAGAAGATAGTAACAAAATATGAACTACAAGAGATGATGGATTCAATGGAAGCTAAGTTGGATACTAAGATGGATGGTTTAAACGGGGAGATCATGGAAGTATTGAAAAATTTCATAACAGAAAAGACACCTGAAAGTGAAAATGCATCCCATGAAATTCATAATGAGGACACAAGGAAGGTGAATCAAGAATGGAGAAACTCCAACTTTGGTTTGAAGACCAACACGTTCCTAATATTGATATTAGGAAGTTTGATGGAAAGGACCCAATCACATGGATGCTTCATATGGAGCAATTCTTTGATCTCCATATTTTATACACAAAGTATAGTGCTTCTTTATATTTAGAGCCTAGTCAATTTGTATGGTATGATGGCTTTCTGCCAAATTACTCATCACTTGGATGATGATTTTCCTGAATAAATGATATCACACTATGGGGATACAAGGCAATACCTTCTTTTGTAATTGATAAATCTCAAGCAAAAGGATTAGGTTACGAGCACATTGAGAGCAAGATTGAATATAAAGGTAACCATTATTCCAAATGAAGCATGATTGATGTATTCATAGGAACTTTAAAGTTAACATTCAACATGAGGTTCTCCTTTGGGAACCCAAATCATTGGAGAATACATTTAGGTGGCAAAGAAATGTTGAAAGTAAAATTATGTATGGCTACTAGAAGGACCAATCTAACATCTATAGAGAGAACAATGCTCCTTCTTCTAACACCTCAACCACAAGGTTGACACCTCAACAATTGGAGAAGCAAAGCAAAAGGTTTATGCTTTAATTGGCAGCTGACTATGTATAGTACAGTAGGGGACATAGGTGTGGTGAGAAGAAGGTATTCTACATAGATTGTGAAGAAGAACAAGAACAAGAACCATCTCTCACCCAAGATGAAAGCGAAGCAATTTATAAGAAGAGTTGAGAAACTCCACGATATCGTGTAATTCTTTGGTTGGAATTAGCACTCCTCAAACCCTCAAAGATTGAAGGATACACCAAAAAGAAAAGGTAATAGTCCCAATTGATTAAAGCGTATTACTCATAATTTCATTCCCTATAAATTAGCAAAGATCTCAATTGCTTTGTATATCTGGCCCCAGAGTTTCAAGTAATGATTAGGATGGAGGAAATATAATTTTCTTAGGAAAATGCAATAAGCAATCTTACTATGGGGAATATGTGTGAATATTCCAATGATTGCTATACCATGGGTGGGATGTTGTACTAGGAATCCAATGGTTACAATCATTAGGAGCTGGCTTTTATTTTGAGAACTTTCATGGTACCATTTGGAAGGAAAAATTGAAAGGTTAAAAGGTATCACGAGCTTGTAAGGTGATAATCTCCTAGCGTCATGAAAAATTATTGAAAAGGGGTTGTATCAAGTTGTTTCACAACTATGCTCACTAGATGTTTTAACATATAGTGAGAATAGTTGTGCAATCTATTCCTCAAGATCTCAAAGGATCATTGATAAGCATTCTGTTGAAGATATTCCAAAGGTATTCCACCCACTTTCAGGGAAATCATGACCATGAAATTCACTAGACTAGGAGTGTTCCTTGTAACATCGGGGCCATCTGAGGATACCCTTACACCTAGAGCGGTGAAATTGGTATGGTTGAAAAGCTTAGAGGCATTATTAGACCTAGCCAAAGTTCTTACTCTACACGGTGGTAATATTATTCTAGAAAGATAACTCATGGTGTATCGTCCAGATTATAGAGGAAATAACAAGATCACTAGCCAAAAGATAAGTGTTCCATTCTCATCATTGATGAATTGTTAGATGAACTACATGGAGAAATCTATTTCTAAAATTGGATCTTCGTTAGGGGTATCATCGGTCGGAATGAAGGAAGATATCCCAAAACAACATTCGAACTCATGAAGGCCATTATGAATTTTTGGTCATGCCTTTTGAACTTACAAAATGCACCTTCCACATTCAAGGGTTGATGAATTCCATTTTCAAGCCTTCCTTACAAAAAATTTGTGTTAGTATTTTTTTGATGATATACTAATCTATAGAAAGTCTTGGGAGGATCATGTGTGACATGATCTATAGAAAGTCTTGGGAGGATCATGTGTGACATGTTGACAAGGTGCTACAACTACTAAAGGAGCAACAACTATATGTCAAACCATCCAAATGTTTCTTTGGAGTAAAGGAGGTAGATTATTTGGGTCATATTGTATCTCATGATGGTGTCAAGGTAGACCTTAACAAGATTAAGGCCATGATGGACTGGACGATTCCCAAAACATTGAAGAATCTTAGAGGATTTTTGGGTTTGATAGGTTACTACCGCAAGTTTGTTCAGAACTATGGAAGAATAGTAGCGTCTTTAACGACACTAACTAAGAAGGATTCATTTTCATGGACTCTAGAGGCAACTAAAGCTTTTGAACAAATTAAAGAGGTGATGTGTAAAGCTCCTTTCTTGACCACTCCAGACTTCACAAAAACCTTTATTGTGGAATGTGATGCCTCGGGAAATGGAATTGGTGCTGTCCTAATGCAAGAAAGAAGGCCCCTGGCTTTTGAAAGTCGACCACTCAATGGAAAGGACTTACACAAACCCATTTATGAGAAGGAAATGATGACAATACTACATGCATTGAAGAAATGGTGTCCTTACCT
>SNQJ01S0019667.1:63184-101268 GCA_010110895.2 Picea sitchensis
GGTGCCAATATGCTCTTGAAAAGGATGGAGTCCTCAAGACAATAGAGGCAGCATAACATTACTTTGAATTCCTTGAGAAAATGAGGTGCATCCATGTCTTTTTATAGCATTCATTTGGGTTATTATTTAACTGCTTTATAGTGTGAAAAGAGGCCAATTAGGGCATTCTTAGGTCTTTGACCAGCCCACCAGTCAGATCCAATCCAGATTTGAGGGTCAAATCGGATTGGGAGCTGAACCATAAGTGGGTGGGAGGCCGGCCACTCTCATAAATGCACCGTTTAGTAGGTTCACGACTTTTTGTGCTAACAGTCGTGCATCATGCGCCTGTGCGTGATTTATGCATTCCTGTTCCGCGCATGCACGCACATGCCCAATGTATGCATAGAGCTCTTCAATTTTTCACTACTTTGTATAGTTTTTGACATTTTTTGAATGCTTTGGTATTAATTCAGGGTCATGGATGACTTCATCACTATTTGACGATGCTGATTTCTTGTAACCATGTGCGGACGAAATTTTACTGATAACACCAAGCCAATGCATTCTGAACTTCCCTGGATGCTTCATGAACTTACTGTCATATACCAGTACCAGATCTCCTTGCTTAAAGGATTTATTCTTGATGTGCCTGTCATGGTAGACCTTTTCTCTTTCCTTCTGTACTTGCTGGTGAAATCCTGCAATGCATCTGTCTTCTTCTAGTTCTACCAACTGCGCAAGCCTCTCTTGCACAGCGCCAGTGTCATCCATATCTGTAAAGGTTGCAATTATGAGACTAGGAACCAAATATTCCATGGGGACAACTGCTTCTAGGCCATAAACCAACTTAAAGGGAGTCTGCATGGTCAGCTTCTTGCAAGTGGTTCTGTAGGCCCCCTAATACTGCTAGTACTCTCAAATCCCAGTCGTCCCTGTTCACACTGCATATCTTCGTCAGCATTGTCTCCAAGATATTATTGAAAGATTCAATCGTTCCATTCACTTATGGATGGTAAGGGGTACTCTTCTATTGGTGAACTTCAAATTCCCGAGTCAGAGATTCAATACTCTTATTAGTAAAATATGTTCCTTGATCACTCATTAGGGTCTTAGGGCATCCAAACCTGGTTATGATATCATCAAATATGAATCGCGTAGCTATAGTTGCACTACATTCCTTAACTTCTCTTTCTTCTACCCATCTAGTCAAGTATTCTGTCACAGTGATGATGTATCTTGCTCCTGTGCACTTTCTTGGGGGATTTATAGGTCCCATGAAATCAATGGTCCATTTCTCAAATGATTGCAAAGTCAGTTGCGGTGCTAAAGGCATCTCATCTCTTCTAGACGGTTTCCCAACTCTTTGGCATACATCGCAGGATTTATAGTACTCCTTGACATCTTTTTTGGAACAAGTGAAGACCTAGGGTTCAACTCTAATAGCGACCAACAAGCCCTAACTACTGGCCCTTTTGGCAACACCTACGAAGAAGATGCAGTCTCACCCGAAGTAGCTATAGGGGTTGCAGGACACAAGTGTCTACAACAATAGGAAATGTAGAGTGGATTCACAGAAATAACACACAACAACTCAGTCTTCTTTATCTTCCTTCAAACCTACTGCACAAGTCATATCTCATATCTAACACAATATTATATCAACAACATATCAGAGAATAAAAGAACACAACATCAATCACACACAACACAAGATATACATGGTTCACCCTCTCTCTACGGCTACATCCACAAAACTATGCTTTATGATATATTAAAGGGAAACATATAGTTCTATTTGTGCTCTTGGCTTGCAAATATTCTCTCTTTCTCTCTTCTCTCCTTCTCCCCTCCCTGCGCACCTAGCTACATGGTTGATCTTCACACCCAGCTGAAGATCTTACAATACAAAATGCTCTCCACTCAAAACCTCTCTCTTGCAATAGCAATCACTCTAACAATAATAATAACATCAACCTCTATCCAACCCATCCCAGGTCCTCTTGACCTTTATTTATACATTACAATATCTCACTGATGACCTTAGGCCAAAACCTAGGTGTCCAAAACCCTAACTACCAAAACCCTAGGTGTCTAAAACCCTAGGTCAACTTGACCCACGTTTTCAGGGCTTCACCAACCTGTCATTCCTTCTTTCTCTCGTGGTGCTCCAAAGTGTCCAATGGTGGATTTTTCCACTTGTTGAGTTGTCCTCGATCCATCTTCCTTGCTAATATGTCATCCTTGATCTCCTCGTCCAACAACTTGCATTCTCTTGCTTCACTCCATCTTTTTTGTCCTCTTGGCCACTTTGACCTAGTATCAGTCACTGTGTCTTCCTCGCAGTTCATATTTTTCCTTTTCTTCCTTGATATTTGCTTTATTCCATCACCAAGGGCCAACATGAGGCTTTCGTAAATCTTTCCAAGTTATTTTTGTCATGATATTCACCTATTTTTCCTCATCCAGAACACAATCAATGTCGAAGTCGCCTATTCTTACTTCTATTTTCTCTTTCTATTTTAAGATCTCTGATAGATTAATATCTCTGTGGTTATTCGGGGTTTCTTTCATATTTAGTAGTATAGTCTCTGATTCTTTCTGGGGTTCTGCCATGGTCTCAGTTTCATGACCTTTCTCAAGGTTTTCCTGTCTCATATTCATTATGTCGATCCTAGCAATCATTCTAGGGCAATCCAAAACTTCATGATCCACATCCTTACAACAAAGACAACTAGGTTTTCTACCAGGGAAATCCTTATCAAGATGTCCTGGTCTTATACAACTGTAACAAAGAGTTAATTCTCTCCTTCTTTTAAATGATCCCTAGCCTTTCCTATATTACGTACTAGGATTGTAGTAGCTAAACTGCAAAAATTTCTTTCTAGGATCCTGCATCCATTTGTTATTCCAAAAATATTTTCTATGCATAGGAATAACATATCTTTCACTATTTTTGTTAGATCTACTCATATCAAATCTTGTTTCATCTAGTTGTACCCTACTAGGACAAAATTTATCAAACATACCTAGATCCATACTCTTGAAACAAAAAATTTCACTTATCTTACCCTTTCAATCAAAAAATTTCATTGTTCTTACCTTTAACAAAGCACAACGCTTACAGATCTTACCGCTTCTCTCCAGATCGGACTTCTTTTCCTAGCACAGACCTTCACTAGTCAAGTAGAGTAATGTGCACTAAAGCAGCAGATCTACACATAAAGCTTTAACATTTTTACATCAGATCTTCGCACAGAGCTCCTTTTTACTTAGTTCCCAACAATCACAGTTTCAGGTCCCAACAACGAAACCATTTGTTGGCACAGGGGTAGACCCAGGGTTCAACACTCAAGAGAGCACCGACAAAACCCTAACTACTGGCCCTTTTGAAAACACCTGCGAAGTATATAAAATCTCACCCGAGGTAGAGACAGGGGTGGTTGCAGGACTCCAGTGTCTGCAACCTTAGCTGGGACACAGATATGTGATTATAACACCTTATCCAAGCACTTAGAAATTATAATTCATCAGTATTAAACCAGTACCCACTTCACAGATAAAACCCTAATTATAGAGCATCGGAGTATTCAACTAGATCTTGGTATGTGGAATCACTTAGCACATCAAGATGGATCATATCTAACATTTATCCCTATTATTAAGCACAAAGCATCAACAGATATATCTATCATTCATCTATATCAAAGCATCTAAACAAGCAAACATATAAGCACATCAATACATTGCAAAAAGCATAGCAACACAACATGTACGTAGTTCACCCCCACCTTGGGGCTACATCCACCAACTCTTCTCTTCTTTATTATCCTATGTAAATATTCTACATGCATAGAGCATCAAAACCCTATTGCGCATAGGATAGGAGATCTGCGTGCACTCCACCAGGTCCTCCTTCCCCGAGTAGATCTAGGCACAGAGCCTTACACAGTCTACGCACAAAGCACTTACAAATGACTTGCACTTAGCTCTGCAAGTCTCACATAGCATGCACAAAGCACTCACAACCATTACTTGCACTTAGCACAATTTCACATAGATGTACTATTCACATGTACTCACCTCTCTCCTTACATCACCTAGACTTCTATTTATATATTACAAAATAGGCCTAAGAATGGGTAAACCCATGGGCCGACATCCCCATACCCGTTACATGATCCAAAAACACAAAAATACCTAAGAGGGGGCCAATATCCCACGATATCTGCTTCAATTTGCACTCCACCTTCGACAGCTTGTCAAAGTCCCAAAATAGGTCAAACATGACTAAGGATCTCCAAAACTTGGTCAAGATCCAACATGGTCCCGACGCAGTATCCAGCGGGTTAAATAAGCAATGTTGTAACAAATTCCTTCAATAGGTCGAAATGCCTCAATCAATATGATTCAAGTCATTATAGTGAATTCCCAATGGTCCAATGGTGATCTTTCCAGTAATAACTGCGTTTATGTTGGCCCTTGACCAAGTTCTTAGGAACACTTGGTCATATTTGACCGTTTTTGGGACTTTGACAGCATGTCGAAGAGGAAGCGCAAGGCAAAACAGATATTGTGGAAGCTAGACCCCCTTTTGGGTCCTTTTTGGGTTTTGGGGGATAATGTAATGGGATTGGGATGTCGGCCCATGGGTTTACCCACTCTTAGGCCCACCTTTTTAATTTATAAGTAGAAGTCTAGGTTATGTAAGAAGAATATCTTAAGTGAAGTTAGTAATGGCTTAGTGCTAAGAGATGATTTATGTGATAAACTTGTAGAGCTAAGTGCAAGTATTGTAAGTGCTGAGTGCACGGATTGAAAGGAGGTTTTGTGCTTAGATCTACCTAGGGAAGGAGGATCTGGCAAGGTGCACGCAGATCTCATGTCCTATGCGAAGTAGGATTTTGATAGCTCTGTGTTGTAATCGATTGAATAATATAATAAAGAAGAAGCGTTGGTGGATGTAGCCCCGGGGTGGGGGTGAACCACGTAAATACTGTATGTTGTGCTTTATGCTTATTCTGATATGTTTGTCTTGCTAAGTGCTTAGATATAGATTTTCTTATTCTTAATGCTAGTAATATGTATGAATGCTAGATATGATGTGTATGAATATGCTAAGTGATTGGTCTACCAGATATGTTTTTTCTTATGTTGTTAAGTGTTGAATTACCTTAGATATAAGTAAATGTTGCGATGCTCTGTGCCTTTTGCGAAGTAAGATAAGGGTTAAATCTAGATGAAATGTTGATGCTAAGTGTTGTAATCATAGATCTGTGTCCCAGCTAGGGTTGCAGACACCTGATTCTTGCAACCACCCCTGCCTCTACCTCGGATGGACTTCATCTACTTCATAGGTGTTGCCGAAAGGGCCGGTAGTTAGGGATTTCTTGGTGTTCTCTTGAGTGTTGAACCCTGGGTCTACCCCTGTGCTAAGAAATGGTTCTGTTGCTGGGACCGGTACTGTGATTGTTGGGAATTGAGAAAGAAGAAGCTTGTGCAAAGAATTTATGTGCGTAGATTTGTCGTTGTAGTGTGCAGTACTCTACTTGACCTACGAAGCTTTGCGCTGAAGAAAAGAGGTAATATCTGTAAGCTTTGTGCTCTGTAGAGATAATATAAGTGGAATTTTTTTATTTCTGAAGCATAAATCTAGGTATGTTTAATAGATTTTGTCCTAGCTTGAAAACTAGGGCATTGTTAGATGAAAAAGGGTTTGATATGAATAGAGTTGATAAGAATAATGAAAGATATGTTATACCTATGCATAGAAAGAATGTTTGGAATAACAAGTGGATGCAAGAACCTAGAAAGAAATTTTTGCAAGCTAGCCATTATGGTTCTAGTGCGTAGTACAGGAAAGGCTGGGAATCATTTAAAAGAAAGAGAGGATTAACTCTTTGTTATAGTTGCAGAAGACTGGGACATCTTGCTAAGGAATTCCCTGGGAGAAAACCTAGCTATATTTGTTGTAAAGCTATGGATCATGAAGTATTAGACTACCCTAGAATGATTTCTAAACTTGAAAAGATGAATATGGAACAAGCAAACCCTAAGGGAGATCAAGAGACTACTATTATAGGAGAACCCCAGAAAGAATCAGAGATTGTACTGCTGAAAATGAAAGAAACCCTGAATGTACATAAAGATGCCAGTTTATCAGAGATCTTCAAAGACAAAGAGAAAATCAAAGTAAGAATAGGAAACTTCGACATAGATTGTGTTCTGGATGAGGAAATACAGGTGAATATTATGACAAAAAGCACTTGGAAAACCCTAGAAAGGCCTGATATGGTTCATTCACTAGGAGGAATATGCTTATTTAAAGGAAAAATGATAACCCTATGTGGAAGGATTACCCAGATAGCTATGAGTACTAATGGAGCTTCAATAGAGGAAGAATTTGAAGTTATTAAGTTTGTTGAGGACAGTGCCCCATTTCCATCTTTATTAGGCAAGACATGGATTGAGAAAGACCAGATCGGAAGAAAAGAAGAAGAGGAAGCCCTAGACCAGAAGAAGAAAGACCTAACGGAATTTATGACTAGAAGGATCGCCTACTTGATGAAAGAACATGAGAATAGATCGAAGGTATTTGACACCAAAGACTTGGATGTCAAATTTGTAAGAGAATTCAAAGAACCACAGAAGATTGAAATACCTAATCTAGATGTTAAAGGAGTATTACCCTTGGATATTAAGAAAGAATCTCAACAGTGTGAAGTGACTATGTCGAAAGAAGATAAGAATCATAATGGAAAAAGGATGAACGAGATGAAGCTCATGAGGAAAAAGGCTATAAAGATAAGTAAGAAGATAGCTAAGATTGAAAAACTACAGAAGGTTCTAGAGGGAGCCTCACAGAAGGAAAAATCACAGGAATTGAGCTTCGTCGAGATATTAGAACAATGACATATGGCACTTCGATGTGGCAAAGTGATATAGCCATTGGAGGGTATTATAACCATTCAAACGAAGCTTGAATGGGAAGAAAGACATTGATGTTTCATCACCAGACTGTTAGACCATGCCATAACGAACATAACAAGAATTAATGAAGCCTATGGAAATGTTGAGAAGGGTGCACGAGGATACAAGGTAGCTTCTATTGAAAGTGGCGCAGTGTACCTCGCTTGCCAACTGATCATAGTAAATTTGGTATGAAAGAATCGACCCACGTAGGTATCTGGCTTTGTAGTTGACCTCGCAGGGAAGTGCGCAAAGGGACTATAGATGAACTGGGTGAAGTACCTAGTGAATCAACTAGAGATTGATTACAGAGAAGCACGGGATCAGGGACATGAACTCCACTTTAGCTGGCTATTGATACTGATCTCTTTTGATGCATGGGAGCTACCGAAAGGCACAACCTTCTTGGACATCGACCCATTTGATCCACTGGTCCCAAAGTTCAGTAAACTGTGGTATTCGAATGACATGAGCAATCAATGGTAGTCGAATTTCATATTTCACATGTACTACAACCAGTTGAAAGTAGCCATATGAGGTGAACCTTGCATAACCCCAAACACTTTACAAAGGTTCCGACCTATGATGAAGTTCAGCGTGGACCGCCACTTTATATACCTAACACCACGTGCTGATGAGCACCAGCAACAACTTCATTCGTATTATAAGCTGACAGAAGAAGACTTAGAAGAAATCACCAAGGAATGGTTGGTGGACCTCCTTGTTCCAGCAGATCCAGTGGATATCTCAGACATCGACAGTCTATAAGCTGCGCAAGATACACTGGTCCCAACAAGACAAAGAAAACATAGAAGACAAAGAATCCTGAAGAGGTTCAGGATGTAGACATCAGATCTATAAAGACGACTTCCATTACACCAGATCAAGGAGGTGACGGTGAAGACTTGGAAGAAGTCGAACATCGACCAAGAGACGAAGCAAAAATCAAAAAGAAGAGGAAAGGGTCACTTCTGAAATCTCCCTCCCGGAAGAAATCGAAAGCACCCATAACCAAGCTACAAACCATGCTCAATCCAGATGACTTCAGTTTCCTCATTGCATCCCTGAATGAATCTATAGAAGAGATAGTAGAAAAGAAGGAAGCTAAGCAAGAGACAATGTATAATAAGATTGAATTTGAGCTCCAAGGAGTGCAGAAGGCACTTCAGTCTAACCACGCAGTCCCTATTGTGTCTCTTTCATCACCTAGATGAGAAAAATGAAGATGCTTACAAGCCCAGTTGGGTAGCTAGAAAAGACATCAGTGAATGCAAGAGTTAGAGAACCTCAAGCATAGAAAATAAACAAAGAAACTAATCTAATAACAATAAGGGAAACTAAGCTAGAGTGCATAAGAAAAATCGAATTAAAGAAAACAATAAACAACATCCTTGCCACCAATGAAAAGGATTATATTAGTGGAAAAGAAAACACCAAAGATAAAGTGGGACATATAGGTCCCCTCTTCCTCCAAGGGAGGGCTCTTGGACCCCCAATATTTGATCTCTTCTCACAACTAGGAAACTTGAATGAAAATGGTGAAAGAATTCCAAGCCTATTCACCTAAGAGGTGGTGTGAATGGATAAAATGAAATTGTGTTGATATGCTCTTGATGAAGAAAGAGGATCCTCCAAGAGAATAGAAGCAGCATAACAGTGAAAATGAATTCCTTGAAAAAATAGTGCACCCATGGCCCCCTTTTATAGCATTGCCTTGAGGTATTATTCAACCATCTTTTAGTGTGAACAAGGGTCTTTGACCATCCACCCAGTCAGATTCAGCCGAGATTTGGGTGTCAAATCGACTTGGAAGCTGAACCAGAAGTGGGTGGAAGGCCAACCAATATAATAAATGCATTGTTCTAAGGGGTGCACGGTTATTTGTGTCCACATTCATGCATCATGCGCATGTGCACTTTTCTGGAATTTCTGTATGGTGCATGTGCACGCGCTCCCTATGTAGTCATAGCACGTGCTGATTTTATAAATGGTTGTATAGTTTTGAACTTTTTGGAAATGAATTTTTGGGTCCATGGATGGACTAATGGGTGTTTGAAGATGCTGGATTTTTGTAACCATTTGCAGATGAAATTTCAGTGATAACATATGCCCCCCAATGTATGAGTTTAGGAGCATATGTATAGCCGAAATACATCAATTTTTCTTCTACTGAGAGTACCATTGTAAGAAAGAGCGATGAGGAGAGTGTAAAGAGCGACCCATTAGAGGGAGAGGAGAACCTATAGGCCCCAAACCTTTTGCAAGGGGTAAAAAATAAAATTGTGTACAAACGAGGCGGGCATGCCCCATGCTCATGTCATGTAACTCAAAACAAGTGTAATACAGTAACTAAATCTCTGTGTTGGTGTAGATGACTGTAGCGCCCTCAGGGTCATGTTGATAATAGCAAAGGACAATTCTGATGGTGAACAAACTCTAAAAAAAGGTGATGACACCTGTAAGAAGTGTCGTTGAGTCGCAGGGATTGATGGCCTAACAATGTTCATAGGTCTTCGGAAAAATAAAAACAACTGCAATAGTCGCAAAGTAAGACCCACCGTAACATGAGATAGTGTTGAAGTCGAATGTTATGGGGGTCAACGAAAATAGAGAACGATGGTGGTTTTCCCTGTTCTATCCGAGACTCCTCATTGTAAAGGGAATGAGAGTCAAGATACTATCACCCTTATAGAAACAGTGTTGATGTCGACAGAAAGGGATACTCGACTCCAAGAAGAAAAGGGATTCATGAAATCCACTCGATGAGATCAGGAACTGATGAGGTACATGGATGAAGTCAAGATGCGGTGAGACTCAAGAATACCCTTGGTTGGGGATATATGTGAAGGATGATTGGCAACAACTGTGAAATTGGATCTAGCATCAAGGGTACGACTAGACATGGGTTAAATTGTGCTAGAGGCGTGACAAAGTGGACAAACGCAAAGATTAGGGGTACATGGACTGTGGGATACTCGAGGTTTATGGACGATTTCAACAAAAGTAAAAGATAATGAATGCCCCAACCAAGGGTGGCATGGGTTTCTTTGCCAAGAAAAG
Organism: Picea sitchensis; assembly: GCA_010110895.2. Taxonomy (NCBI): domain Eukaryota; kingdom Viridiplantae; phylum Streptophyta; class Pinopsida; order Pinales; family Pinaceae; genus Picea; species Picea sitchensis. The sequence continues at coordinate 73,193 of SNQJ01S0019667.1, forward strand.
AAGGTCCCCAAGGGAAACAACAAAAATTTATGTAAATGCTAGGAATAAAGGCTTTTTACAATTACCAAATGAATAAATAATAATTTGGGATGAGTGTGCATATACAGAAATGGGTGCTCTAGTTTAAGATGGCCTAGCCGATGATGGCTCAGGGTGCTTGGGAAACAGGTGGAGGGTGAGGGCCCCATAGGTGGGTTTTTGTATGAGGAAAGTGAACGGAGGACAATCTGCAGATGGGAAAATTGATTGTGGATGAAATGGATGGTGAATGATATTGCAGGAATGTAGTCAACATAGAACCATGATGAGATAATCGGGGAGTCCATTAGGTAGGCTATAAAAAATGAAGAGAAGGAGGATGTAGATGATTCTCAAAAATGCGTAAGATTATCAGGACTCCCAGCACTAGAGGGTGAAAATGGCATGAGTGTAAAAGTGTCAAGGGGGACGATAAATGGGATGACTCATGTGGGGAAGAATTCTACCGGGTGACAGTACCAAAAGGTAGTGGAGGTGGCAGTACTGCAGAGCCGGATGGAAGGACCTATAGGAGAATGTCGGAGGGTGTGACTAGAAATGCAATTGATATTCAGAGGGAATGATTACATGGTAGTAGTGAATTGATACCTGAAAGGACCATGCTAATTTGTGGTGACCAATTACTTTCACATATGACAATCAAATACCTGACGTAAATAATATCTGAAGATAAAAGTGAATAGCATTTTATTTAATAATTTTGAACATGAGCATGTGTACCTGGGTGTGATGTGAGAAAATTTCTCCCAGGTGGCTGAGGATAGTTGGTGGCCTAGGGAATGTGACTATGTAGGGTCCTAGATTCTAGTCCCGTGGCTGAAGATGGATCGAAAAAAGGAGTCTCGGAGCTCCCATAATTCAGTGTGGAAGTTTGGAAAACGAGACTATATATAGTTGTAGGGCCCACATTGCCACCTCATTTGTACCGGATTCTATAGTGAGTGGACGAGAGGTTGGAGATCAGATTTGTATTTTTTGGGAGATCGAGCCAACCGATTTAGGATCAATGAGTTTTAGGTTAGTGTTTGTACCCTCCTGCACAGTAGCTAGGGGTTTCTTTTTGTGGTAGGGATTGTACAGAGGGTCATACAAGGGAATGTATGGATGTGGGCCCCCTAGTGCGTGGGTGATCCAGGGCGATTCGTGCATGAGTGCGAGTCTGTGAATAAAACAGGCATGCATGTGGGCACCCATCGAGGAGAAAAAAGGCATGCATAGGATGCATGCCTATTCAAACTACAGTTGTGCATGTGTGCACGACTGTATGGAAAACAGTTGTGCATACATGGGCAATTGTGCAATAAATAGGTGTGTTGGAAGGCACACCTATGTGGGTGATAGTGGTGCATGTGTGCGCTCGTGTATTGTCGATAGGCATGCATGAGTGAATGACTAGGAGATAAAAAGGCGTGCATATGTGCACGTCTGTCGGGGAAACAACCGCACCTGTGAGACAAAACTGAAGGGTGTAAAATTTTATCTTTTTGACAGTTTTATGGGTTGTGATGGATGATCAAGTACTACATCTGTGGATGCAGGTGATCATTTTGAGTATGTCAGTGCATTGGATAGAGAGAGACTAGTCTCGCCTGAGGGAGGTAGTGAGGAATGAGGATCCGTCGATTCGAGACACTTTGGCAACTTGTGGGTTGTTGAAGTTTTTTTATTGCTCACGGGTGAGGTCGCAAGAGTATTTGATGCAGTTCCTGCTCGCTATGTGGAGCCTAGATTTGCACTACTTCATTGTGAGGGGTGAGTAGCTGGCCTTCATGGTGATGGAAGATATATACTTTTTGACTGGGCTCCCTTTTCAAGGAACCCCATTGTCGGTGGATCCCGTATTACCTGGGGATGTGCAGTTGACTACCGTAGCCCAGTGGTATTGTTCAAGGGAGAATTTTATGTCGGGCTTCATAGTGAGTATTGAGGTGATGGATGCCCTTAGGCATCATTGTGTGGCAGTGATGATCATGAGGGTTTATGGGTCTCTTGCGACTTAGTAGATCAGTGGTGGTCAACTGAAGGTGATGGAGAGGGCACTGGCGGACAAGAAATTTTCCTGGGGGCTGACGCTCCATGCCAAGATGGTAGGGTAGCTAGATAGGTGTCAAGTTGCTGACTTAGGGGAGTTTTCCTTTGGGTCCATCTTGGTGGCATAGTTCTTGGAGAGGGTGTCAATGTTGCGACTGATATTTCTGTTGGATGCACCTGGTGTGCAAGAGCCGCGGTTGCGGCGGTGGGTGACTGTTTTGGTGCGCCACAGTGGTGGGGAGGGAGGCCATTATTTCATGGCTGAGTTTGCATGGATGTGGCATTAGATGCCACAGATTATACTCCAGTATCCATATAGTGGAGTGGACTTTCGGGGTGACCTAGAGATAGTGTTACTTATGGGAGAGGTATTCGACCATAGAGGTATGATCTTGCTCTTTGATATTTTGTAGATAGTGTAGCATGTTTTGATTTGTATAGATGGATGCTGACATTATCATTTGGTTGTTGTGTGTGAGAAATTGCGACCTCGCGGTCACGAGGTAGAGTTGATTAGAGCGTCGGTTCGTCAGGGGCCGGTGAGACCTCCTTGGGGAAATCCACGGGTAGGAGAGAGACAGTGGTGGGATGATGCTGGGGTGCATCTTGTGGGGGATGAGAGGGCAGCTAGGAGATGCCAATTTGATGATCTGGGTGTAGGGCCATCGCATGCTCCTTCGGTGGTGGCCGAGGGAGAGTTTATGGATTTTCGCTGCCGACAGGAGGCGGTACTATAGGGAGTACCTAAGGGGATGTGGATACGTATCTAGGATGAGGGGATCCTAGAGCACTGCAATGGACTTTCGGGGGAGTCGCGGACTCTGATCCATAGGGCAGTGGTGGAAGGAGCAACGATGATTGAGCGGTTTCCCCTAGGGCCTAAGGGGTCAATAGGTTGTGGGGTACCTCCTCTAGAGGGAGGACCCGATGCTGGTTGTTTAGAGGTGCCATGAGGGCCTCTATATATGTATTTTTTTTATTTTGTATAGGCTAGTGAGCCCATTTTGTATATGGTGAGGTGGCATCGTTTTGTATCTATAGGGGTGAGGTGGCTCACCGACCTGTGGATGTTGTACATGATGTACTATTTTTTGTAAACACTGATGGCATATTGACCAACATATATATATGATATGCGTTTTGGGATCGTTGTGATGTTCACATGTGTTGATGTTTTTTAATGTTTTTTATGGTGTCTATTCTATATGTTGTGATAGACTTTGGGATGGTTATGCATGTGTAGTGGTGTCTTGATGTGATAAATGCCAATCCAACACTAGGTTAGCCATATTATCTGCTATTTGATTAAATTTTCTGGGAATATGTGTAAATGTTATTGAATCAAAATGTCGAGATAAGAGTTTAACGTGCACGTATTTCCAAAAGAGGCAAGGATCGCGAACACGGTACACATTATTGAGCTAAAGGAAAACAAGTTGAGAATCTAAAAAGAGGAGACTGGACTTGGTGAGGAGGCTAATGACGACTGTGTACTCTGATTGGTTGTTCGTTGTTGAGCCCAAACATATGTTGCTGGAGTGGAGTAGTATGTGTGAGGGCGTATAGAGGGCCCAAGAGGCTGAAGCGAGATTATGTGTCCATCGACTCGCTCCATCGGCGTAACCGGTGTGGTAGGCTAATGGAGGAGGCATCTGTCAATAACAAAAATGGTATATCAAACATAAGGCATGGAAAAGGAAGATTAACAACTCTAAAAAGCGTACAAAAAAGAAAAATCCTGGTGTAGAATGGCTACACTTAGGCGTAACATTTCTTTAACTACAACCTGTTGACGGGTTCTTTGAGGGGATGGCCTTCAGGAGAGGCCAAAATGTATGCGCCTTTAGTGAGGCAATGTTGAATGATGTAGGGTCCATGCCATAATGATTCAAACTTTCCATGGCCGAGGGTATCATGAGCGATATTGTAGGCAAGGACGAGATCGCCTTCGCTAAATGAGCGAAGGTTAACGTGGCGGTCAAAGGTGGCCTTAGATCATTTTTTAGCTGCCTCATTGTTCTATAATGAAGACTGATGATCTTCATCCAGTGACTCTAAGTTCAGCAAGCACTGCTCCATTGGAGCAGTGTCGGGTAATAGCTCAATAGTGGTGCGTAATGTGGGGATTTTGCATTCGACGGGAAGAGTGGCTTCAACCCCATGGACAAGATGGAAAGGTGTGAAGCCAATGGTCGTTTGAATGCCATGCGGTAAGCCCATAGTGCATAGAACAACATATGGTGCCAGTTGGTATTACGTTTGTTAACCGTGCATTGTAACATGGTTTTGAGGACCTTGTTGACTTCTTCTACCTGTCCATTGGAATAAGGGTAGTATGGGGAGGCGAACTCATGGGAGAAGCCTAACCTAGATGAGAGTTCGACAAAGATATCATTCTTGAAGTGTTTGTCGTGATCAGAGATTAATTGCAATGGGACTCCAAAGTAGGTGATAACATGGTTAAAGAAAAAACGCGCTGCGGTGTCAGTGGTGTTATTGAAGGTTGTCATGGCTTCGGCCCACTTGGTAAAGTAATTGACTACCACAACGATATATTTGTGTCCGTTGCTAGATGGCGGGTTGCAGGTCATGAATTCGATGCCCCATTTGCAGAAGGGGCCAGTAGTGATGACTGGGTGGAGAAGAGCGGGTGGCACTCGTGCTTTATTGGTGTATAGTTGACATTTATCGCATCGCTTTACCACATGGATGCAGTTGTGAAACAATGTGGGCCAAAAGTAACCTTCTCAAATAAGTTTTTGGGTGGTGGGCATGCCTGAGAGGTGACCTGCGCAAGCACCATTGTGGCAGTCATTCAAGACTCGATTGGCCTCGTCAATCGTTAGACATCGACGGAGGATGGTGTCAACCCCATGTCAATACAGGATGTCTCCAATGAGAATATAGCGAGGGGCCTGATGGAGAATGCACCAATGATAATCTCCTGAGAGGTGAGACCCAAACTTTTATGTTCGAAGGTAAACAAGTAAGTCTTCGTACCAAGGGTCGCCCAAGGAGATGTAGAATAGGTGTTCATCGGGGAAATCTGTATTGACAGGGGAACTTGTGGCATCAGATGGAAATGTTGTGATGAGTTCAGCGAGAACCAATGATTTTTTTATTTTCAGAGTTGAAAAATCTAGATCGTACTCCTGAAGGATTGCAATCCATCGGGAAAACTTGTCGTTAATTTTCTGTCGACTGAGAAAAAACCGCATAGGGTTAGAATCTGCCACGACTTTGGTAGTGTGAAGCAAGATATAATGACGCAGTTTCTGGAATGCAAGGACATATACAAGGGTGAGTTTCTCTTCATGATTATACTTCAGGGGTGGTCCTGAAAGGTTTTTACTAATGTAGTAAATTACATGCTCTCGGCCATCATCCCCTAGTTGTATGAGGACTCTTACTACGGAGATGGTTGAGGCCAATAAGTAGAGGATATAGTCGCGATGATAGTTGGGTGGACTAATCAAAGGGGCGTTAGAGAGTGTCACTTTCAAATCATTGAAAGAATCTTGGGCATGTTCATCCCATTGAAATGGGATATCATGGTGTAGTAAGCGAAGGAAACCGTGTGCACAAGTGATGTAGTCAGGGACAAAGCATCATAAAAAGTTGGCTTTGCCTCGTAAGATCTATACTTGGCGTAGATTCCGAGGTGGTGAAATTTTTGTGATGGCTTGGACCTTGAGGGGGTCCACTATGATGCTGTGTTGGGAAATGATGAACCTAAGAAGGTGGCTAGCGGTGACACAGAATACACACTTGAGGGGATTCAAGCGGATGTTGTATTGACGACATCATTGAAAGACAACTCGTAAGTCATCTAGATGTTGTGTTCATTTTTTGGAGCGAGCAGTGAGGTCATCCAAGTAGGCGAGGATGATGTGAGCGAGTTCATGGCGTGTTGGAACATCACACCTACATTTTTTATTCCAAAGGGCATGACTCGATACGCAAAAGTGCCCCATGGGGTGGTAAACACAATTTTATATTGATCCACTGGGTGGATCTGTATTTGATTGTAGCCAGAGAATATGTCCATGAAGGACACGGTTTCGTGGCCAGCGCATTCATTGATAATTTGGTCGATGAAAGGTGTAGGAAAGTTGTCTTTGGGACAAGCGTGATTAATATTGTGAAAGTCGGTACAGACGCGGATGGTGCCCTATTTTTTGTTAATAGGGACAGGGTTGGAGACCCATGATGTGTAAGCGATAGGGTATATAAATCTTGTCGTGCGTAGTTTTTCAATTTCTTCTTTGATGGCTGCTGCTTTGGATGGGTGCAGTGGACTTTGCTTCTAAGGAACAGGGGTGATGTCAGGCCATGTGTCAATACGATGCTCAACGATAGAGGGATCTAGGCTGGGAATATTTGTGTATGACCAAGCAAAAATGTCTCGGTATTCTTGAAAAAGGGCTTTGTAGGCTGTAAGTTCTTCAGGGAAGCATGCAGTGCTTATGGTGATTTCCTCTATGACCTCGGTTTTGATGGAAATATCGATTTTGATGGCGGGGGAAATGTTGGCCATGTTGCCTTCTTCAAAACCTTTGAGGGCAAGGATAGGGTTATTGAACCAGTCTATATGCCCTGATGGTATAAAGTCTTTGGTTTTGATGGCACAAATGGGGTTTTGGTTAGGAGGCACAAAGGAATCCTAAGAAAGAAAGAGCGCTCTGTGATGTAGCGCATTCCAAGGGAAATCGGGTGTAGATAGTTCTTCGAGGATATCTTCATTGCAATGGAATATGCGGGAATATGAAGGGTCCAGGGAAGAAGTGTTGGTGACTGTCACCGTGTGATTGTCTTTTGGTGGTTGTTGGGCCTGAGACATGATCATTTTCATGACGTTATTATACACTTTTTTCCATATGTACATATGTGTTTTTCATCTTTCAAAGGAGTTTTTTGAAGAATTTTATGATAAAATGGTATAATTGGCATGAGGTATGTATAATTCGTGTTTTGTGATTCAATCAAGTTTAATTTATAATATTTTATGGTTTCCAAGAGTTAATTCATGTTTTTTTTCTATTACAGGGAAAAACGCACCATATTTCATGGTCTGGCACTTGATCCAGCACTCGTTCCGGTACTTGATCCGACACTCGTTCCAACACCCAATATTGCACAAAAACGCAAGGCGAGTTGGCAGTTATGTTCTTGGCAACCAGTGGTGGAAAAATCAAGCACATGGGTTTTGCTTGTCATTATTGTCCCCTCCAACTACTAAGCTCAAGCCAACTCGATTTCAGTTGTCCAAAGAGGGCGATTATTGGTTTCATCCGTTTTGTTAGTTATGGATGCATTTATTGTAAATTGCTGAATTTAGAGGTGGTTCGATCCTCTTGTGGTCGACCACCTGGGTTGTAAACCTATAAATACTACCAGGATGATTATTAGATTGTTGAGCAAGTAGAATAGCCATCAGATTGGAGATAAACTCATTGTACTTTGTTTTTCATCTTTCACATTGCCAGAATAGTGCCAGAACTGCGTTTTTGACTTTCATGGTGAATTTGGCTTGTTAAGTTTGTGGTGTGCTTGTAGAGGGTAGCCACAACTTGTTGGGGGACCCACCAACAGTTTGGTGACTATCTTTGTGTTCTTTTATGCATTTCATAATTTAATTAGTTTGCTGTAATTTTCTGTACATGCATATTTTGTTAACTAGTTTGTTGTAGCTTAATTGTTTTAATTGTTTTGCAGGTTAGATGATGATATATATTAACATGCAGTAATTTTGTAGAGTAGGAAAATAATTGCAAGTCTCTTCACTAACCCCATATGCATCTAGATATCAGATTACACTTTTATTTATGATCTTACAATCAAGTTTAAAACAGAGTTGTTTTTAGAATAATACAGAGTTCTATTTGGGGTTCATATGACAGGGATCTTTGATAGATGGATAGATTTAATTCTAGTTCTTAATCATAGTTTGCTTACCTTAGTTTTAGATAGAATTCATTTGTTTAGTTGTTGGTTAATTGTCAATTTAATTTTTAATAAGCATAGTTTAATTTATGTTTTTAATCCATTTTCTTATCATAGCTTGAATGATTAAAATAGACATAGTATAGTTTTATTTCATGCAATTTCCTTTCATAGATTAAAATGCAATTAAATTCCTTAGTTAGATAATGATGATCTCATTATGATGTTAATGGTTTGTACATAAATATGCAGGGTATTTAACATTACTTTTATCATGGCTAAGTTTTCATTGGACTGTTTACTTCACACCTTTCATTTTTCCATTGAAATTAGTATTGAGCTTATACCATTAGAACTGTCTTTTGTTGTCAAGTGTCATCGAGATATCATCGATCACCACTGAAGGTATTCACACAACCACCAACATTACATTTGAGTGTTTCGTAGATTAAAGATAGTTTCTTGCTTTCATAGATTAGATAGTTTCTTGTTTTCATAAGTTTAGTTGTTAATCTTTCTTGCTTCCAATAGAATAGATTTCCTTTCATGCATTGCATTGAGCATTTAAATTTCCTTTCATGCAATAAAAATAGTTTTGCATTAGGCATTTAGTTCACTTGCCTCTTAGGCTAGGTAGTTGTTCAATGAGAAGTCTTTGCTTACTTGTCCCTTTGCTTTAGTAGGTTAGTTAGGTGGTTTCACTTGCTTGTCTATTTGCTTTAATAGGTTAGATAGGCATTTTTGCTTACTTTCTTATCTATTTGGTTTCATAGGATAGTTTCTCATTGAATGTAGGTTGGAAAGTTAAAGAATGTTTCTTTTGTCATTTGTTTATTATGCTTAGTATTTTGTTTTTTCTTATTGTTTTCCTTACATAGAGTTTTTACTTGTTTTCTTAAGAACTATCCATCAGTCCTTGGCCCAAAAGTGCTTAGGTTACCTAGTTTTCATTTTTCCTAGTAGGGTTTGTTCATTAGATAGGTTTTCTTGAGTAGATTAGCCCTAGATAGTTGATTTATGTAGTTATACTATACTCCTACCAACCTTTTACCTTTGGCATATATTTTGCTACAACTCTAAGTTTACTTACCCCGGGTTGACAATTTAATTGAGGGTAGTTTAGTGTCTTTTTTAGTACATATAAATCACCTAACATTTTGGCATCATTGTCGAGGAGTTGTCTTAAGGTAAGAAGTAGTTAGGAAATAGATCATTCCTAGACCTTAGCATTAGATTGGTGGTAGGGGAACTTTAAGATGAGAGGTAAGAACCTGCGCATCTGCTATTACAGGCTCCCCCAAACCCAATAGTAGTTTTTCCTTTTTATTTTTGTTTTTCATGAATAGACCTAGAGATCCACAGGGTAGATACATTAAATCTAAGTCAGACCTTTCAACTAAGGTTCCTTCCGATCTCTTTGGGGGAAGGAACATTCCGCTTGTAAAATCCGTAGACCGATACCGGAAAACGAGAGCTAGCTCTACCCAAAGAGCTAAGATAGTCTCTGAGAAGACTAACACAGGGAGAACTATAGAACAAGAAATTGAAGCATCAATCATACTGGGACAGGAGGCAAGAACACTCGAGTCTTCCACAAAACCAAACAATACAACCTTTTCTTTTACACCACCACCAGGAAATCCTAACTTTGAGGACATCATAGACCCTGAATAGATGAATCTTTTGTTTGGTAATTCGGCCAATGTAATTATCTCTCAAATTGACACAGAAACTTTGGCACTGATAATTTCAACCGGCTTGAGTAGAGTCCCAGACATTCAATCAGTAGGAAGACCTTTTCATCAAAGGGAAACCTTATTCTCTTCAAATATAAGACCACTTAGGTACTCTCTTTTTGGAAACCAAGACAATATGGGTGATCAGGAGGACCATAACAATGTAAGACATGGGGAGGAAGAAGAAACTGGAAACCAAACCGAAACTACCTTCGAGTTTTCGATTTTAGACACCACTCCAAATGTCAACATGAAGAATATTCCTCTCTCAACACTGCCTACCTTTTATGGTAAAAACACTGAATATCCAGACACCTTCCTATTTGAATTTGACATCTTTTGTAGAAGCTACAACTATGTGCAAGATGCCTAGAAATTAAAACTCTTTCCTGCCACCCTCAAAGACTTTGCACTAAGATGGTTCATGGGGTTGGGAGAATCTAGTATTAGGTCCTGGAAATCCATGAAATACATCTTTCTTAAGAAGTACCATGACTACTGCAAGACCAATGAGTCTCATAATGACATCTTTAAAGTCCAACAGTTAGAAGATGAGACCCTTGAAGACTATATGGAAAGATTTGGTTATATCTCCCAGAAGTCAAAATACCATGACCTCCCAGAGGATGTAGTTAGGGATCTTTTCCTTAAGGGAATTTTAGAAGAGTATCTAGAGATGATTAACCTGATGGCATCAGGTGATATTTCTCATAAACCATTTTCTAAGATATGTGAAATGTGTAAAAACTATTCAAGGAGTAGAGCCAAAACAGGAAAGAATGTTCGGGACCCTTACAATAGAATCTTAAAACTAGTTAGTTCAGGTGGCATCACAAGAGAAAAGATAGGGAACCTTCTAGAAAACTTTAAAATATATATCCTAAGCACAATAGGTTCCCAGTTGGACACCCTTAAAATAAGAAAGAAACAGGAGGAGGAAAATGTAGCAATGAGCATATATTGCCCAAGGTGCAGGAGGAAGCATTCCTTAAGGGAATTCCCATTAGATAACATTTTAGTTTGTGTATTATGTACAGAAGACCATTCAACTGAGAAATGTCCATCCTTTCCTAGTTTATTAGCCATATATAGGAGTGGAGATCCTGGGGAGTCTTCTTATGCACCTAGGAGGCCATGGCAGCCTAGGAACCAACCCACATACCCAGATCTACAATCTGAAGTTCCACCCTATTACCAGCAACAACAACAGTGGAACCCACCAGGTTGGAAAAACTGGTCAACTCAGTACCAACATCCTTGGCTTCAAGGATGGAGAGGAGAACACAATCTAGGAAACCCTCAAGCTCCACCTATTCCTATGTCCAACCATCCTTATCCTCAGTTCCTGTCGAACACTTCGCAGCTTCTGCCAGGTTTTGTTCCACCACCTTTACCTCATATTCCACAACAAAAACTGCTACAATATCAAAATTCAAGCTCCCCAAGACCGACACTATTACCGGCACAGCCAGTGTCAAATCCAAATAATAAGACCCCTCAACCTCTTAACAATGTTGAGATGCAGGCCTTCCGACATATGTTATTACTCCTGTTCCATTACAGGAAATTCAACTAAGATTGAGAAAATTTCTAGATAGGCAAAGACCTTCAGTAGTCATCTAGGAATAAGAAGAAGAAGAAACCACCAAACAACCCACGGATGACACTAGGTGGGAAGATGTTATTATCCCAAAAAATCAAGAACCCAAGCTTCCCCTAAATGAACCTTCACAAATTACGAAGGTCCCTCCTTATCCAGACCAATTGGTAATTGAGAAACCTACCACCCAACCGAAATTTGACATTTTGAATGAATTGAGAAATATTTATGTCAAGATTCCTCTGCTTCAAGCCATTAAATACATTCCAATCTATAGTAAGGTAGTCAAAGAATTGTGTATTAAGAATACAGGTAGGAAGAAAAAGGACCCTCCTACAATACATTTAGTAGGAGGACTCTCTGTGTACATATTAGAGCAGCCAAAGCTAGAAAAATATGGGAATCTAGGAAACCCTGTAGTGACCATAACCATTAATGTGGTCCCCATCGAAAACACTCTCATAGACCTAGGGGCATCCATCAATGTTATGACTGCTACTACCTTGGAACAATTACAATTACAACCTCTTCTTCGACCTACCCCAACCATTTTGGAATTAGCAGATAAGACTAGGGTTATACTTGAAGGGATTTTAGATGATGTCATGGTTACTTTAGCCTCATGGGAGTACCCTGTAGATTTTCTTGTCATTCATTCAAAGGATCATGCCTGAGGCCATCCTGTTATTTTGGGAAGACCTTGGCTAGCCAAAGCCAATGCATTTATTGGTTGTAGAGAAGGAGAGATGACCATCTCAAATGGTCTCTCTATCCAGAAGCTCACCATTTACCCTCCAGATCAACCTGTTATGGAGAATCTATGGTGGCTTGAATGCCCATACGAAAATGAGGACTGGGAAGAACCCGTATTTCCAAGTGACCATGCATGGGCACTTCAGAAGCACACAACTGAAAATGTGCTAAACCAATTCATTTCTGCTATCACATGTGTGGATTTTCCACAGTCTTTTCCCCAATTTGAGTACATGTTTGGGGAAGAATTTCAAGAACAATTGGATCCATCTATTCTATCTTCGACATCTTTTATTTTCAAGATAGATGAGTCTGCCATGTCTTATACTATGCCCTACGAGATTAGTCCAGGAATTTTTTTACATATAAACTCTGGGCTAGATGCAGACCAACAGAAACAGTTAGTAGATATACTTAAAGAAAAATCAGGAGCATTTGCCTGGGAATGCACTGACATGAAAGGTATACATACTGACACATGCATCCATCATATATACACCCAAGGGGAAGTAACACCTATTAGGAAATCCAAGAGAAGGATGAACCCAGTAATCAAAGACATAGTCAAGGAGGAAATCCAAAAGTTGTTAAATGTCAGATTTATCTATCCCATCTCCGACAGTAAGTGGGTATCCCTGCTTGTAGTGGTTCCAAAGAAAGTGATCGGGAAATGGAGAATTTGTGTTGATTTCCAGGAACTCAATAAGGCCACTCTGAAAGACTACTTTCCTCTTCCTTTTATCGACCAAGTTCTAGATACCTTGTCTGGAAAGAAGTATGTCTCCTTTCTAGATGGGTACAATGGGTACAACCAGATTCTTATAGCACCCAAGGACCAAGACAAGACTACCTTTACCTATCCTTGGGGCACCTATGCCTATAGGGTCTTACCATTTGGATTGTGTAATTCTCCTGCCACATTTCAACGAGCACTATTAGGGATATTTGTCGATCTTATTCATGATTGTGTAGAGTTCTACATGGATGACTTCACAGTTTATGGGAACACTTACCAGGAAGCCTTAGACAACTTAGAAAAAGTCCTCATCAGATTCCAGGAAATGAACCAATCCCTAAGTCATGAAAAATGCAAAATGTTGTTAACTGAAGGAGTGGTTCTAGGACATCATGTTTCATCTGAAGGGATAAAATTCGATACTGCAAAGATTGAGGTCATTGTTAGACTTCCACCCCCCAAGACTCAGAAAGACGTGAGAAGCTTTCTCGGATATGCCGGATATTACCGATAGTTTATTGAAAAATTTACAAAGATTGTTGCACCTATGTTTGGATTATTGATAAAAGATGTTGATTTTGTTTGGACTAAGCAGTGTCAAAATGCCTTCAAAACCCTGAAAGCTAAGTTGTCTATGGCACCAGTTCTTAAAGGGCGCAATTGGACGCTCCCATTTCATATATCCATTGATGCCTCCGACACAACAATAGGAGGGGTATTAGGGTAGAAATAGGACCAACGGTCCTATGCCATTTATTTTATAAGCAAGAACTTGTCCCCTACCGAATTGAACTACACAGTCACTGAGAAAGAGTTATTGGCAGTTTTTCATGCTATTAACAAGTTTTTTCATTACATTATAGGTTATGAAGTATTTCTACACAATGATCATTCCTCAATTAGGTTCGTCATGAATAAACCTATAATTAATGGTCGAGTGACTAGGTGGCTCTTGTTATTGCAAGAATTTAATATTACTATGCTTGACCGACCTGGAAAGGATAATGTAGTAGCTGACTTTCTTTCCCGCATAAATAATGAGGATGATGATATCCTTGTAGATGATAGTTTCCTAGATGAGCATCTCTTTTCCCTTTCTATCAATACCCCATGGTTTGTAGATATGGAAAACTATTTGGCTACTAGGAAGTTACCATTTCATTTGTCACCTCATGAAAAGAAAAAAATTATTACACAAAGTGCTAATTACTCTTGGGTTGGTCATGATCTTTTTCACACAGTTCCTGATTTGATTATTTGTAGATGTGTTCGAGAGGACAAGGTAACTGAAATACTATGAAGTTGTCATGATGGACCATGTGGTGTCCATTTCTCTGACAAATGTACAACATATAAGGTGTTACATTTAGGTTACTATTGGCCTAGCATTTTCAAAGATGCTACCAAGTATGTGAGAAGTTGTGATAGTTACCAAAGGATAGGTAGACCTACGTCAGCTAATGAAATTCCTTTATAGGCCCAAGTTATGATATAACCCTTCAAAAAATGGGCCCTTGACTTTGTAGGACCAATTTCACCCATGTCCCATAGGAAGAACTATATCTTAGTTTGTACGAACTATGTCACCAAATGGGTAGAGGCAAAATCCTTATTTAGGGCCACAGAGAAGTTTGTTGTCGAATTCATCTATGAAGACATATTTACTCGCTTCGGTGTCCCGCGTGAAATTGTTACCAACCAAGGAACTCAATTCACTTCCAAGCTGATGAAAGAGCTAACAGAGAAATATAGGATTAAACATTGTAAATCTTCTCCATACCACCCACAAGACAATGGCTAGGTAGAATCCACAAACAAAGTTTTGGAATCCATCTTGACGAAGACTATTTAGTTACATCACCGAGATTGGGCTGATAGGCTCCTAGAGGCTTTGTGGGCATACCAAACTACTTGGAGAAAAACCACTGGGCATACCCCTTATGAGCTAGTGTACGGGAAACAAGTACTTTTACCTATAGAATTCCAAGTAAGGACCTTCCGTATTGCCGCAGAATTAGGATTGAACCTGGATGAGGCTCAGAAGCAACGAGCCCTATAATTGAATGATTTGGATGAAATCAGGCAAGATTCCATCCAATGGACAATATTGGTCCAAAACCAGAGGAGCAAGTGGCATGACAAGTTTATTAAAAAGAAACACTTCCAGCCTGGTGATTGGGCTCTATTGTTTGATTCCCGGTTCAAAACCTTCAAAGGAAAACTTACCACCCATTGGTTGGGCCCTTACGAGGTAGATACTGTATATGACAATGGAGTTGTAAAAATTAAAACAATTGATGATGGACAAGTCTCCTTTGTGGTAAATGGACACCGGACTTAAGTTTTATCATAAGCCCATTTCTAGAGAGGATTTTCTACAGGTCATGTCGATTGACAAGGCATTGGCCTTAGTAGATGGGGAAGCACCCCTTGTTCTTGAAAAGTTAAAAAAAAAAAAGATTTCCTACTGTATATATGTAAATAGTTTTTGTATTTTGTTAATAAGGCAATTCTAGATATTTATGTAAGTAATTATTTCATTGGGAGTACATCGTTTCAAGGATCTTTTATCAAAACATTGTTATACTTGAATTTTGTGTCTGCTAAAGCATCAAATGAATAGTGACTTACTGTAATTAGCCATGTTTTTGCAAAATTATCATTTTTAAGGCATTCTAAAGCAGTTTCTCTTGAAACTCTTCACCACTGTATAAGGAAGTGATACCATAACTATCAAGCTTAGAGGTCTCTTGTACAGTTTTTCCAAGAAACCTGAGTAAGTGAGTCAAGTGTTTTTATCAAAGAGTAACAAGGAAGTCTAATTAGCGGTTAGTCATGGCAACATCACAATAATTACAAAGGAAGAAAGTAAGTTGAGCCTAGAGATACCTTTATGTTCTTTCTCAATGGTACCATCCACTACACAATAGCTTGATTATATCATATCTTTAGATAGGCCACGTCTGCTTAAGTAACCCTTACATTAGGAAAACCACTAAACAATATAACAGAAAGTCATCCTCTAACATAAATACCATCCCAAGTGAAAAAAAGAAAGAAAAAGTTATTTCAGAGTTGTTCCCCCATCTTTTCACGTAAGCAATCTTATATTAAAATATTATAAAATGGAGGTCCAGTCTCTGAGGGTTTAAGAGGCTAACCCATCGAGATACTGAACAGGTCTGTTGGCAGTGGGTACTAGCCTATGGTATGACTAGGTAAACCCACCGGAGTACTGAACAAGCTTACTGGCAGCGGGGCATTCTACCTAGCGAGGATGGTGATCTAACAAAAATAAATAATAAATCTAAACTTGTCCTGATGTACGTCATTACTTGCAGACAAAGATGACATGAATTATGTGTGGTTAAGCTAAGGTTAATGAACTCCATCAACTTTCCATTGGGAAATAAATCTAAGACTATCTTGAAACTCTCTTGCCTACCTCTTCTTACCTATATATAGGATTTCTTATCCTATAGGTGAGGCCATTTCCTAACTGTCTCGTTAGACCAATCTGTGAAATTTTATCTTTACACTTGACATACTGTAAACCTTCGGCTATTGGGGGATACTGACTAGTTTCCTATACTTTTGATTGTGAGTTGTCACAATACTTAAGTGTGGGGGAGGGGTTCATGAGCTGACAAATAATTATTGCCTGGAGAAATGAGTCTTTGCAAGAATTTTTGTATTATTACTATAATACAGGTTATTACATTGATAGTCATGTTATTTTTAAAATGCTTCACTCTTGTGAGCTATACATTACTAAACTCATGCTTAACATACCACTCTTTATCGGTTTATCGTTCATTACAACCAGTTCATTATAGGTTTTGACATTTGTTATAACCCGTTCATTATAGGTTTTGACACTATATGTCATATACAAGAAGAATAAGTAAGCATGGAGCACTCTGCCTCTGCTCATTAACCACTATGGTTGTCAAAAACACTTCAAAATTGTAGGCTATCCATTATAAGAGACGAAAATGCACTTAATACAAGGGTACTGGATGAGGTTTCGGATGAGGTGTCAGATGAAATATCATTTGAAGTGTCGTTTGAAGTGCCATTGCATTGCATACCAGTAACTGTCCTAGATTCCAGGTAACTAGAATTCAATTATATTTAATTACATTGGTTGTAGGCATTGGTTAACATATGCTTCATATGGTTATGATCAAATGTCCAAGTCAAAATACTTGGACATTGATCTAAGAATGCACCACTCCATTTCTCCCAAGCTTTCCATCAAATTCAAATCTCCCACACATGGCAGCTCGTGCGCATATGTGGGAAACGTACTCCACCATAAGAGAATCCAAAATCGGGTTGGGCACTCTATTGTTTCATTTGCCCTTGCCATTTGCTCTAACCTACATTAAGGAATCACGCCTAACCACTGTCGAATTCACCCTATGTTCTAATCGCACTCAGATTGTGTTAAACCCATGCCATTTCTTGGCCTGTTTTCACCCTTGCTTGGTAAAATTTGCCTCTGTTCTAATCACACTTAGACTGTGTTAAACTCATGCCATTTCTTGGCATGTTCGCACCCTTTCTTGGTAAAATTCGCCTCTGTTCTAATTGCACTCAGACTATGCCCAATTCATGTCTTTGTGTGGCTCAATTTCTCCCTTGCTTGGTGAATTCAAACTCTGTCACAATGCCCAAGCGATATGAACCCTCCTCCTATGCAGACTTGTTTACCATTCCAGAATTCGCATAGTGCAGGGAAGTGTTCTTGCGTCCTGGCTGGGAGCCATTTCTATTGAGTTTGCAAGGCCATGATGACGGTCTTTCTATGCAATTTGTAGTTTGTTTTGATGGCAAGATAGCACATGTAGGGTCTCTCAACTTTGCAGTCACAAAAGAGTCAATTGTTGCTGCAACAAAACTTCCAAGAATGGGAGATAGGTGGTTCAAGAATCATCAATTGCCACGCTCAAGTTACAATAGTGTGTTCAAGCTCAAATTCAAAATCATTTCAGGAGGGAAAGGGTATGCTAAGGAGTGGATAAATCTAGAATTGGTTAACCCCCTCATTGTCATCACAAGGTTAATTACATGTGAAGGTAGATACTCCACCTTCAAAGCTTGTCATTTTAGATTGTTGGCTCATTTTTTGTTTAACAAACCCTTGAACTATCCCTTTTATTTACCAAAAGCTTGGAGAAGATGTCCTCTCAAGTGAGGAAAAATGTGACTAACCCCCACAATAGTATCGTCCACCACGGTTTGATGAAACTCCTCATTCTTACCAAACTAGAGAAGCAAGGGAAAAGTTGGGATTCCTTTATCTACCAATTTGCAAATCCCCACTTGACAGTTAAGACTGACAGAAATCCACTTATCCTAAAGACTATCTCCCCATCCAAGCCTCACTCTCCAAGAACTCTAAACTCCATTGCACAAACCCTCTCTTCGTCGTAACAATACCAAAAGCTTGTTGATATTCCTACTTCTTCATCGGGGAAAACGACCAAGAACAAAGACCAAAAGAAGCCTATTGTTGACCCCCCAATGCCTTCACTTTCTCTTGGTCCTACACCTAAGAAACTCCAAGAGGTTATGCAGAAAGACTTTCCCATCATTCCCACAAACAAGAGGGGAGCCAACCGATTTGGTAAGGGACCCTTTCAGAAGAGTACCTGGAGCACTAGAACCAAGCCTTATGCAAAACCTCCACCTTCTTCGGATCCCATCCAAGTGTCCTCCGACCTTGAGAGCCCTCAAAAGAAACCTAGAGAAGTCTCTACGAATGGATTAGAGCCACTAAGGAAAACAAAATCAGAACCTACCTCACCTTTCCGATCTCCCATCACTCCTACTTCACCTATGCCTACTCTTGATCCTAAAACTGATAAATTGTCCACATCCCTCAAAGCATCTAAGCCTTCCTCAGAGATCACCGATTATGTCCCGACCATAGAGCAGCTAGAAAAAGAAAACCATCAGCTTCTCCAACAGTTGGAAGAGAGGAAGACAATAGATGTACATCTCCATCATGACAATTCAGTCCTTCAGGCAAAGGTCAATTCCCTTCAGTGGTTGGTCAATGAAATGACCCAATCTAAACGTAGCCTCAGAGCACAATTAAAGCAACACAAGAAGCACAAGGCCAAGCCTACATAGCAAGAAGGAGAGGCTTCCAAAGCTGATGATCCTTAGCAAGCCTAGTTCGAAGGGATGACTTCTTTTTGTTTGCAGTGGGACCTGCAAAATTGTAAGTGTGGGGGTAATGTTGGGCCCGAGATATGATCATTTCCATGATGTTATTATACACTTTTTTCCATATGTACATATGTGTTTTTCATCTTTTAAAGGAGCTTTTTGAAGAATTTTATGATAAAATGGTATAATCGGTATGAGGTACGTATAATTCGTGTTTTGTGATTCAATCAAGTTTAATTTATCATATTTTATGGTTTCCAAGAGTTAGTTCATGTTTTTTTTTTATTATAGGGAAAAACACACCATGTTTCTTGGTTCGGCACTTGATTCGGCACTTGATCCAACACTTGTTTTGGTACTTGATTTGACACTCGTTCTAGTACCCAATATTGCACAAAAACGCAAGGCGAGTTGGCGATTATGGTATTGGCAGCCAATGGTGGAAAAATTGGGCACATGGGTTTTGTTTTTCATCACCCCCTCCAGCTACTAAGCTCAAGACAACTCGATTTCAGTTTTCCAAGGACGACGATTATTGGTTTCCTTCGTTTTGTTAGTTATGGACGCATTTATTGTAAATTGCCGAATTTAGAGGTGGTTTGACCCTCCTATGGTCGACCACCTGGGTTGTAAACCTATAAATACTACCAGGATGATCATTAGATTCTTAAGAAAGTAGAATAGCCATCAGATTGGAGATAAACTCATTGTACTTTGTTTTTCATCTTTCACATCGCTAGAACTATGTTTTTTACTTTCATGGTGAATTCAGCCTGTTGAAGTTCGTTGTGTGCTTGTAGAGGGTACCCACGACTTTCTATGGGGTCCACCAGAAGTCTGGTGACTATATTTGTGTTCTTTTATGCATTTCATAATTTAATTAGCTTGCTGTAATTTTCTGTACATGCATATTTTGTTAACTAGTTTGT
Source organism: Picea sitchensis (assembly GCA_010110895.2). NCBI lineage: Eukaryota > Viridiplantae > Streptophyta > Pinopsida > Pinales > Pinaceae > Picea > Picea sitchensis. Next base: position 93,140 of record SNQJ01S0019667.1, read on the forward strand.
TGTAGCTTAATTGTTTTAATTGTTTTGCAGGTTAGATGATGATATATATTAACATGCAGTGATTTTGTAGAGTAGGAAAAGACTTGCAAGTCTCTTCACTAACCCCATATGCATCTAGATATCAGATTACACTTTTATTTATGATCTTACAATCAAGTTTAAAACAGAGTTGTTTTTAGAATAATACAGAGTTCTATTTGGGTTTCATTTGATAGGGATCTTTGATGGATGGATAGATTTAATTCTAGTTCTTAATCATAGTTTGCTTATCTTAGTTTTAGATAGAATTAATTTTTTTAGTTGTTGGTTAATTGTCAATTTATTTTTTAATAAGCATAGTTTAATTTATGTTTTTAATCCATTTTCTTATCATAGCTTGAATGATTAAAATAGACATAGTATAGTTTTATTTCATGCAATTTCCTTTCATAGATTAAAATGCAATTAAATTCCTTAGTTAGATAATGATGATCTCATTATGATGTTAATGGTTTGTACATAAATATGAAGGGTATTTAACATTACTTTTATCATGGCTAAGTTTTCATTGGACTGTTTACTTCACACCTTTCATTTTTCCATTGAAATTAGTATTGAGCTTATACCATTAGAACTGTCTTTTGTTGTCAAGTGTCATCGATATATCATCCATCGCCACTGAAGGCATTCACACAGCCACCAACATTACATTTTAGTGTTTCATAGATTAAAGATAGTTTCTTGCTTTCGTAGATTAGATAGCTTCTTGTTTTCATAAGTTTAGTTGTTAATCTTTCTTGCTTCCAATAGAATAGATTTCCTTTCATGCATTGCATTGAGCATTTAAATTTCCTTTCACGCAAGAAAAATAGTTTTGCATTAGGCATTTAGTTCACTTGCCTCTTAGGCTAGGTAGTTGTTCAATGAGAAGTCTTTGCTTACTTGTCCCTTTGCTTTAGTAGGTTAGTTAGGTGCTTTTGCTTGCTTGTCTATTTTCTTTAATAGGTTAGATAGGTGTTTTGGCTTACTTGCTTATCTATTTGCTTTCATAGGATAGTTGCTCATTGAATGTAGGTTTTTACTTACATAGAGTTTTTACTTGCTTTCTTAAGAACTATCCATTAGTCCTTGGCCCAAAAGTGCTTAGGTTACCTAGTTTTCATTTTTCCTAGTAGGGTTTGTACATTATATAGGTTTGCTTGAGTAGATTAGCCCTAGATAGTTTCTTTCTGTATTTAGACTATACTCCTACCAACCTTTTACCTTTGGCATATATTTTTCTACAACTCTAAGTTTACTTACCTCGGGTTGACAATTTAATTGAGGGTAGTTTAGTGTCTTTTTTAGTACATATAAATCACCTAACAGTGGTGATGACATAGAGGGAGTGTCACAAATAGGCTGCGAGGGTTCACTTGACATGAACCAAATGTCCAGATATTGTGGGTTAAAAATTGTGATTGGTCGTAAGATCTCTATTGGGAGATAGACCAGAGAGTTTGGGGGATTAGGTGGTAAATCCTCATCTAGATCATCCATGAACCATGGAGGAGTGGGAAGGTCCTCCAGCTCAGGAGAGAAGATATAGACAATATCTAGGGAAGGAGTAGGGGGGACTATGGGCATCCCTGGTGGTGTAATGGGAGGATTTTGAATAAGGGCCATTTGATGACACATGTATTCAATAATCGTGGGGCACTGGTAACTAAAATGAGTCAGTGAGTCATAAAGAGAGCATGGACATTGCATCCGTTCATTGACTGAAGTTGATACATAATGGATTTAAGAGGCTTGAGTATTTGTTGATGTGGATGGAGGGGGGTTCTACTAAAAACTTTGGCGTACAGCCGTTAATGTATGTTGAAACTGTGGTAGCGCTGGGCAATGGTGGGTATAATGGCCATACTCTGAACATATGGCACAGGTGAATTTGGTTCGTAGCCCTTTGCTACATGTAGTAAGGGATGTAGCGGTAGTACTGGGGGAATCAACGAGTGGTTTTTTTACTCAAGAGAGTTGAATTAAATTGCGTAGCTAAGGAAGCGACAGGAATTTATTAGTAGGGTGTCCTTCTTTCTCACATAGTGCGCAAGGAGGTTGAATTCATGGAGGAAGTGGAGCGGTGGGCTCCTTCTTCTTCCTTCTGCCCCCAGCTAGAGTGGTGGTGTTGGTTAGTGGGGGTGCAGGTGGTGCAATGGGAGTTAACACTGGAATCTGCATCGGCATTCCCTTAGGTTGGGGAAGGAGAGATGGTTGAGGGACCATCGCAGGAGGGTGTAGATACCATATTGGTATAGCCAGCACCATATTGGGAAGGGTGAGTGTTGCGGGCACCTAGTAAGATTGTACACCTGGTGGGAGATAGAAGAAGGGGATTTGGGTAATGGCTTGGGGGAGTGTTTCCCAAACCGGGATGTGGCCCTGTGGGAGAGTGTAACTGGGAATCGGTGGAGCTCAAGAATTCTCAGGGGATTCCTGAGGAGGAAGCTCTACGACTAGTGGGACTTCAGGTAGTGAAGAAGCCTCTATGGGAAGTGGGGTATCTCCAATGTCAGTTCCTTTGGATGAGATGACACATACCTGTGCTGAGGAATGTATGAGCGGTGGTGCTCCATGATAAGTTCCAAGCAAGGATGGGTCTTTGAAGATGCAGGGGCCCATCTCAATGAGTGGGTAAGCATCGGAATTACTATGGACAAGAGGTAAGATGTTGTCGATATTGGAAGAAGGGTTGGGCTCGTAGTGTGAGACTTGATCGATGGAGACGATCTTCCCATTGTGTGGGAACATCATTTTTCAAAATATAGAAGAGGCTACAAATTTCATAGCATACATGTAGCTACACCCGAATAAAATGTTGTAATCGAGTGGGGTGTTAATAACCTCTATGTTGATAAGAATGGTTTTTCCCTCGACTTCAATGGGGACATTCTGGAAGATCCCTTCTGGAGAGGATGGTCATCCATCGTAGGCTCTTAGGGTGATGGTGGATGGTATGATCTCGAGGAAACCAAGTTTTTTCCATACGTTTTTGGACATGATGCAAGTAGATGCACCTTTGTCAATGATGCATCGATGAACTGTTATGTTCCAGATTTTAACTGGTATTTGGAAAGCTACCAGTGCGGGGAGATGAGGTTCCCCATTATCAAGGTCGAAGGTGATAAGCTGAGTGTTAGCAGGGTATACTACCCCTAGAGCAGAGAGTAGTGACTTTCGTTAAGTGGGGTAGGTTTGGAGAACTTATAAGACTAACATGGAAGCCAGAGATTGTGCCAAGTCATCAACCAGACTATAGTTGTGTGTTTCCCTAGCCTGGGGGTTGCTGACATTCCGTCGTAAGGGGATACGGGGAATATGAAGGGGTTGTTATGTGTTAGGGCATGGAATCAACAAAGGGGGTCCAGTTGTGATTGGGGTTGTTTCTGAAGTAGTGGGAGCAGGTTCGGGGGGGTGTATTGTCGACTGTGCGTTTGGAGAAGGACTTCTTCCTTGCTTGTGAGGAGGATAGTGTGATCTGTAGGAGTGCCTGGGGTTGGATATTGTCCTATCTGTGGTGGGGTAGCGTGCATCTCCTCTTGGGTGTTCATTACCCCTTGGTGGGGGATGGGGTTTTGCAGCACGACTAGAGATGGTTCCTACACATATTGTTGAGGGGCCTGTGGAGGGGCAGACGGTGCTGGTGGATGTGGTCCGTTCATGGATTCTTTCATCCATTTAAATTTAGTGATTTGAGGGCAGTGGTGAGTATAATGACCATATTAACCACAAAGTGCACAAGGGAAGTTAGTCTGGATGTTGTTTTTGTTCTTCCCTTGTCGTTTGTTGTTTCCCCCCCCCCCCCCAGGGGTTCTAGTTCCCCTGATTCTAGTTGCCCCCAATAGGTTGGTTTTGTGGGGGGTTGTTTCCTCCTGTTCCTGGGTTATTATTGTTCTAGTTTTTTCCTTTCTTTCTGGCATTATTCGACTGGTGGGTCGGATTTGTCGTGTTTAGCTGTTCAAAATTTTGGTATTGTTGAATGGGAGAGGGTTGAACAAAATTAACTCCAACGTGTGGATGTCCTTGTGGTGGATACATGGGTTGTGGAGGGCTAGGAAAAGGGAAATACAGATTATTTTGTGGTGATGATCCGTAGGGTACATAGGAAGGTGTATCACTTTCGCTAGTACTTAAGGTGTAAGATGATGTAGAGGGGTTGCCAGAACTTGGTGGTCCATCCGGTTGTGTGATGGGTGCCAGATGGGGTCCACTTATGGGTGGTGGGGGAACAATCACGTATGGGGACTGATAAGGGGGAGGGGGTTAGTAAGGGGTTCCTCCATATACAGGTGGTTATGGGGGTATATTATGCATAGGGGATTGTGAGGGGTATGGATTGTGGTGGGTCATGGTATCGATCAATCCATCTGCAAAGTGAGACATCCTAGGTTTTTTCTAGCCAAATAAAATGAGTCTCAAGCATCTGATAGTACTTTATATAAGTATCCTGACTGTGAATAAATGAGTTTGAATTGTTGAGCCTTGCCGATGGCTTCTTCTTCAAATTGTGGGAAGGTGGCGGCAACATCCTTGGCAAGGAGGGGAACAAGTGTTTTGAGAAACCAGTTGAGGCATTGTTGCTTCATGGCTTTAGCTTTGCATAGGCTACGTCGTCGGTGCCATTCATGAATGTGGTTGGCGATGTGTGTGGCGTAGGTTTGTTTAAACTCTGAGAATAGCTTGAGACCATTGTCATGATGGATTAGTAGTTGAAAGAAGGTAAAAAATGCTTTGGCCAAAGATTCAAAGGTCGTATGGGACCTGGATTTTTCTTCTACATACCACTTGGTTGATGGGCCAGTGAGAGTGCATTGGAATAACCTCAACTAGACAGAATCGTCCATGATGTTGTTTGAAGAGCACCATAAATGAAAGGTCATGATATGGTTGGCCGGGTCATCTCCCGCTTTTCCTTCAAACTTGGGGATGTATGAAGGGAGTTTGGTAGGCATTGTAGGCCACATAGGTTCATGTAAAATAGGATCATTGGTGAGCTTAGTTAGATCTGGTACATTGAAGGAAGCCAAGTATGGCATATGTGGTTGTGGTGGAGGATTTATTCCCATCATGGTGAGAATGTTTTGTGTACTTGACCCTCGAGGAGGGTTAGTTCCAGCCATGGTATGAGTATTGTGTGTTCCTGACCCTTGAGAGGGGCTAGGTGGGTTTTTACTTCCTCCTAGGGAAGAAGGGTGCCCTTCACATCCTTGTAAAGGAAAATGGGTGGATGGGTGACCTTGGGATGTGGACCCAAGTAGGGTGGAACCGAGAAAATCTTATCCCAAGACAGTAGCACTCACAGGGGTGTGGGAAGGTAGATTCGATGAGTTGGCAAGACTAGGAATTCCCCCTAGAATGGGAGGGAGGTTTAGAAAGCATTGGGAATGACGGGGATTCTGTGGGTCCCCTATGATGTCCAACTAGCCAAAGTGGATGCGTGTGAATGGTGATGAGAGTAATGAATGAACAAGAGTGTTTGTTATAAATTGGACCTTCGCAATATATCTTTCAATGGTATGTAATCACAAGAGCATCATACATAAATCAATTTGACGAAAGAAGCATACATGTGGGTAGGTATATTTTGTCTGCGTGGGAGAACAAAGAAAACAAATGCTTGTGTTCTAATAGACGTAATTTCCTTCCTCTCAAATAGCACTGGACCTTCCAATAGCACTCGACAGTGGGGTCTGAAGCCACTGGAAGAGGAACTAGTGAATGATGAAGTAATCAGTTATAATGAGGGGTAGAGGGTGAATATCTTGAAAGAGTTGGTGATATTTCCTAATAGCCACACAAAATCCGATCAAGGTGCAATTGCAGCCCACAATTTCCACCTGGATAGATGTCCTAAAATTTGGTCACTAGGTACCTCGATTAAAGTGCGACATTTAGATTTTCAGCCTAAGACATGGGTCATAGGCTGGATCCCATCCAATAGGTGGGTACCTCAAGGGGGGATGCACAGAACAACCAGACCTCGGCCTTCAACCCTTCATGGGTATCTCCCTGCCTTATGATGTAGGAACACTTGACTTTGAGGATTTAAAAGTTCCCTATTTGTCAACTTCTAATGTTTGAAGATGTGAGAACCAGATAACGGGGAGTTATTTGTATTCTTATCCCTGAAATCCTACCTAGACTAAAAAATTCCTTTGGCACCTCCTGTGGAGGAAAACTTAGTGAGTTTTTAGAAAATTTTAGATGTGGTTGTTTGAGAGGTTGGGGGTGTGAACCAACCTCGTTGAAATTAAGTGGGAGTGGATAGTTTGGTCAAGAAAAAGGTGGGGTGTTTCGGAGTCCTTTTTGGAGGAAACTTACTTCAACCTCCACAATTTCTAGAAAAAACTATGTGAGTGATTGGTGACTTTGTGTGTGAACAAGTGAAATTGTGCCAAGTTTTTAATAATTTAGGTGTCACCTTGCTGTATGTGGACTTCGCTTGGTCCTTACAAATATTGATTGCCTAAGTTACTATATGTCATTGGTACAACCTTGCGGAATTTTAAAGTCCCTAGGAAACTAACATGTGGACATGTGGGTCCTTACTATTCCTTTAACTCCCTATTGTGATTTAATCTAAGAAATCTTTGAAACTATTCTAGATTGTGGACATGTGGGCATGTATGGGCCCGTTACAAAACCTTTAAACTTCCCTAGTGATTTAATCTAAGAAAGAAAATTTCAACACTATCCTATCTTTGTAGCATGTGGGCATGTATGGGCCCTTACAATTTTAAGATGTGTTTGAAAAATAAACTAAGAGGAGTCCCTTAAGGGTTGTTGTCCTTTCCTAAAGATTTTGTCTTTTTAAGGGAGATGAAATTTTCCTTCAACTGTTTTTCTGATTCTCAAGATCGCTCTATGGCGCGAGAGAAGATCATACTTAATGATTGATATCTAATTTATGTTCCCAATGCAAGTTTGATATGTGATATATAATGATTTCCACTTAACTTTTATCAAAGCAATCCATCCATGTGGAAAAATCAAAGCAAAAGAGGAAATAATGATTTTAGCCCCCTATGTGCTTATGTTTTGACTAATCCCTTTATATGGATAGGGAATCTAAGTGTGGTGCAAATAAAATGTGCATGGAATCAAGTGTAAGAAGGCTATGGGCCCTCCACAGATCACAAAAAGATTAGAATGTATGTATTTCTTAACAGATGCACAAGTTTTAGGATGGACAGAGGCGCATGTGTCGCCAATGCGTAGAACAAAAGAAAACTTTTCGCGCAGGTGTGCAAAATGCACTCAGCAAAAAAGAAGTTGGGGTGCACGTGCGCTGAAGACACGCTTGTGGGTCAAAAAACCCACACACTTTTGGTACAAGACCATGAAGAAAATTCTGGATGAAATTCTCTCTGCTCATCTTCAAATTTGGTTTTTTGCAGTTCGACTTGGGCCGGTTATGGTTCCTGCAAGTTAAAGAAACAAAAGGAAGAGCTAAAATCACCCAAATGGGGTAGGAAATTGATACCTTTCCCTAGTGGAGTCGCCAATCTGTTGCGTCTCTTTCATCACCTAGATGAGCAAAATGAAGATGATTACAAGCCCAGTTGGGTAGCTAGGAAAGACAACAGTGAATGCAAGAGTTAGAGAACCTTGAGCATAGAAAATAAGCAAAGAAACTAATCTAATAACACTAAGGGAAACTAAGTTAGAGTGCATAAGAAAATTTGAATTAAATAAAACAATAAACAACATCCATGCCACCAATGAAAAGGATTATATTAGTGGAAAAGAAAATACCAAAGAGAAAGTGGGACATATGGGTCCCCTCTTCCTCCAAGGGAGGGCTCTTGGACCCCCAATATTTTAGCTCTTCTTAAAACTAGGAAACTTGAATGAAAATGGTGAAACAATTCAGAGCCTATTCACCCAAGAGGTGGTGTGAATGGCTAAAATGAAATGGTGATGATATGCTCTTGATGAAGAAAGAGGATCCTCCAAGAGAATACAAGAATCATATGTTAAGCCCTAATATTGGCTCATTACCCCTTAATTGGGGCATATTATATTAGTAATTTTATTTTATTTATGTCGGCTTTAGGCCATTAGTTGTAATTATACCTCCTAGTCTCCTATATATACCAAGGAGACATTTT